>VZTY01015804.1:47245-83779 GCA_013400935.1 Turnix velox
CCTGGAGTATTGGGTCCAGTTCTGGAGCCCTCAACACAGGAAGGACATTGAGCTCTTGGAGCGGGTCCAGAGGAGGGCCACAAAGATGATCAGAGGGTTGGAGCAATTGCCTTATGAAGACAGGCTGAAGGAGTTGGGGTTGTTCAGCCTGAAGAAGAGAAGGCTCAGGGGGGACCTCATAGTAACTTATCAGTACCTGAGGGGGTCCTACAGAAAGGCATATCGGATGGAAGGACTAGAAAAAAATGGATGTAAATTGGAAGGGGGTAAATTTAGATTTGACATAAGAAAGAAATTCTTTACAGTAAGGGTGGTGAAACACTGGAACAGGTTGCCCAGAGAGGTTGTGGATGCCCTCTCTGTGGCGGTGTTCAAGACCAGGCTGGACAAGGCACTGAGCAGCCTGATCTACTGGGAGGTGTCCCTGCCTATGGCAGGGGGGTTGGAACTCGATGATCTTTAAGGTCCCTTCCAACCCAAACTATTCTATGATTCTACGATTCTAGGGAGGAAGGGAGTGTGAGAGTATCAGCAGTTTCAGTTTACAGCCCTTCCCTTGACTGTGAAGTCAGTATCTCAGGCTTAGATTTGTCATTGACTTTTAAAAATCAGGGACACATTGAAACAGCTTTCTGTATGCCATTGTGGAATGGCAGATGTTCAGTAGCCTTTTTAGAAGACGGGGCAAAAGAGACAATTGGATGATAGGGAAAGACAATGTCCTGTTAGACCTACTATTATTGTAGCCAGAAAAAGAGAACAAATGGAATGATTCACCATTTTTCTTGTAAATAACAGATTTTTTTATGGACACAGCTGTTTAGTTTCAAGTGCTATTTAATTTTTGTTTTCTTCTCATGCTACAGACACCACTGCCACAGTCATTCACAAATGGTCTCTGCTCTATAACACTCCATCGCAACAAAGCATTGCTGGATTTAGCCAACTTTACAGGTAGATGACTGGCTACCAACTAAACAGGAGTAAGAATGGACCAAGGCTGAATAATAGCTAAATGGGCAAAAATTCTCATGTGCTGGGAAAAGTAGATAACCAGAAGGTCAGCACTGATAACCCTGTAAAGTTAGTACTCACAGTGGAAAGATGCTGCTTGATCTGCGCTGAGGTGAGGAGGTCTTGTACCCTCTTTATAATATGCTCCCAGCTGAGATCCAAACCAGAATTTACCCTACCAAAAGAGATCCAACAGTTACTTCTCAGTCCCTCTGTAGAGTGATATCATATGATCCCTCTGGGTACATTATTTCTAATGCCTCATTCCTCTTTGTCTACTCATACAGAACCTCAGAATAAGGGTGCATTGAAATCTTCTTTTGTCTGTTTTTAGCTTAGTACCTAAATCCCTCGACAGGTTCCTAGCCAGTTCTGCCATTGCATTAATATCCAGCTGGGATGAAGACAAAGAATTTCCCACTGTTTCAGCAATTTATTTTTAAGGTTGTCATAATGCTTCTCTGAACAACCTCACAGAAATACCATGTGGATTCATCAAAGCACCAAAAAGGCCAAGTAAAGAGTAAACATCAAGATCTAAGGAAAAATCAGAGACTCTTTCTAACCTCAACCATTCTGTAATTCAAAATTGTGAGACAGCTTTGTGATTCATTTGCTCAGACTTATGAAAGCAAGTTTCCATATAAAATCCATCCAAGTAAAAGCCTGTCATGTAGCCCATGAGCTCATGGTCTGGAATAAAAGGCATGAGTTTTATAAAAGAAAGGCCCTTCACTTAAAAAAACCCCAAAACCAGCCCACCACAATCCTTATTATTCATTTGCATTTGTTCTTGTAAGCTGGAGAGAATTCCAGAGCAGAGCCACAAAGATGATTAGGGGGCTGGAGCATCTTCCTTATGAGGAGAGACTGAGGAAGCTGGGTCTCTTTAGCTTGGACAAGTGGATACTGAGGGGTGACCTCAGTAATGTTTATAAATACATAAAGGGTGAGTGTCAGGAGGATGCACCCAGAGTCTTCTCAGAGACATGTAACAATAGGACTAGGGGCAACAGGTATAAGCTGGAACATGGGGGATTCCACAGAAATATAAAAGTTTTTCACATTGAGCATTACAGAACACTGGCACAGGCTGCCCAGAGTGGTTATAGAGTTTTCTTCTTTGGACACATTCAAAACCCACCTGGACATGTTCCTGTGTGACCTGATCTAAGTGATCCTGCGTCAGGAGGGGGATTGGACTAGATGATCTCTCAAGGTTCCTTCCAATCCCTGACATTCTGTGATTCTGTGAAGTTAGGGATTTTAAATGTCAATGTCATCAATGTTTGTAAAATTGTCATGAAAAGGTCATTTCATAAGTCTGAGTGCCATATGTGCTCATCTCATTAAAAACCCCTGACCTAAACAAGCATTAGTGAATGGAATTGCTCCTACAGATAGTTATCCAGTTCCAATCGGACACATGCAGCTGTATGCTAGAGAAGGGCAACTGAATCTCAGTTCATCTTCAGGTAAGTATCTTGAGCACAGACAATGAAGTTCAAAAGGCATAAATATGAAACTAATGGAAGAGGATAATCCTGTTGTTTTTGTCTACTCAAGGAAGCATTAAACTGCAGAACTCTCTAGGGAACTGCAGGCAAATATTCCATAATAATGAAAGCACATCATAAAGGGAAATACAGAATTCACATGGAACATAAATTTTACGTTTCAGGGCATAAAGCAAACTATCGATTAAGATTGACCTAAACCTCTTTTGGGTTGCTTCTTCTTGAGGTTGTATTCTACACGGGTTTAGTGTTTAGTCCTAGACTGTGAAGGTGACTTGGTAAGTCAACATCAGCTTTTCTATAAATCTGTACAAAGAAAGCACTTCCTGAAGAGTTGTCACAATTTTTCTATTGAAGTTTATATGAGAATGCTAAGTTAAATTTGCCCAAGGAGTCAGAAAGTAAATCTTTCTGGTCATGCAGCTTGAGTTCTCACAGCACAAAGTCGCTCAAGTTACTGATTTAATTAAGAAATAGTAACCTGCTTTGAATAGCAGAGGAACTCCCAACAGGACTTGGTGACTTGACATTTTGATGGAAGGTAGCAGATGAAGCTGTACTGAAGTGGAATTTCTGTAATGGTTGTTCTCGTGGAGAACTCTAATTTTGGTCCTATTCCCTTAAAAACAATAATTAAGAGAAAAGTATTAAAAACATAATCACTGTCTACATCTCCTCTTCAAAATCAGGATAATTCAAGTCCTTCACTGCAACTGCAGAATCAAGTGACTAAAAGAGGCACTCCAGCTAAAAACACTTGTGTTAGACTTACTAGCAAAGAACAGTTGTAAAGCAATTTTGCTATGTTAAGCAGTAATTTGGTTTTAATTTTCTCTCTTGAGAGGATGGAAAAAGGGAATCAGGACATACATTAAGCAAAATAAAAACACACATCCCCAAAATAAAAACACTGCCCCAGTCTATCTCCTTATAAAGCAAATACTGTGAAGAAAGATGAGTAGAATCCTTTGAAATACAAAGTTGTATAGCTCTTTACTGTTTAATTAGCAGCTTCTTTTGCACACTTGTCTTCCTAGTAGATCAAGGTAGTCAAAAGGACACTTTCCAAAATGATATTGTAAAGGAATTCGACTTTGTCTTTCAAAACAGATAATGCCATGACAATTTGCAATGGATGAGGGAACTGCTGTGGATGTTGTTTACTTGGACTTTAGTGTAGTCTTTGACACTGCTTCCCACAACATTCTTCTGGAGAAATTGGCTGCTCATCGCTTGGACAGATGTGCTCTTTGCTCAGTAAAAAAACTGGAGTGCTGGGCCCAAAGAGCTGTGGTGAATGGCATTACATCCAGTTATGAGTCATAAGTGGTGCTCCCCACAGCTCAGCACTGGGTCCAGTCCTCTTTAATATCTTTATCAGTGATCTGTATGAGGGGATTTAGAGAAACCTCAGTAAGTTTGCAGACATCATGAAGTTAGGTGGGAATGTCGACCTGCATGAGGGTAGAAAGTTTTTTTAGGGAGATCTGGACAGGGTAGATCAACCATGTTGAGGACAGTGGTGTGAGACTCAACAAAGTCAAGTGCTGGGTTCTCCACTTGGGCCACAACAACCCCAAGCAGCACTACAGGCTGGGAGAAAAGTGGCTGGAGAACTGCCTGGCAGAAAAGGACTGGGGGATTTTGGCTGACAGTGGGCTGAATATGAGACAGCAGTGTGACCAGATGGCCAATAAGGCTGATACCATTCTGGCCTGTATCAGAAATATCATGGCCAGTAGAACATGCTATTCCTAATAAAGAACCTTAGCAAAGGACAAGCACTGGAAGAATTTACAGAGACACAGAATCAAATGTGTTGAGTTGGATGGAACCTTTAGAGGTCATCTAGTCCAACCGCCTGCAGTGATCAGGGACATTTTGCAATAGATCAGGTAGCCCAGATATCAGTTCCTTTCATGAGGAATGCATTTAATTTTTCTGAATAATATTTAATTTGGAAATTTGAAAAGTAAGCAAAAATCTCTGAGCTACATATTTTTGCATAGCCAAAATAACAAAACAAAAAGGAGAAAAAAATCTAAAGTTTAAGTCACTAAAGACACATAGATACTATACGGAATAAAGAATAACTGTTCTACGGGACCAGAATAAGCTGAGAAGCATGTTATATCCTTTAGTACTTTTTACAGTGGCTTATTCCTTTTCCTCAGAGTTACTACTGAAGTCTTTTTTGCCTTAACATGCATAGAGAAAATCTGCTACACTCAGGCAACGAACAAACAGTGTATACTAGTCCTAGCTATATGACAGCACGACACCAACAAAGCTTGCATAAAACATATCACAGGAGAAGATATGAGCAGTCTCCAAATTAACAAAGATCATGCTTTTTTGGCTTTGTTTAGGCTTTTATATGAAATAATAACATATTCTTTGAGTCTTAGCATCTCCTTTTTCCAGCAGCACTGAATGTTTTATGAACCTCATATGACATCATGAATAAACCTTTATTATGTCAGAAACTTTAAAAGCAAAAAAGCAAAGAAGGGGGAGATTGACTATCTGAAGCAAAGCATTTGGAAAAATAAATGCAAAATTACAAGGAATGTAAATTATATAAATGATATTCTGAATTTGTCATAACAGAACAATAATAAATTTTAACAAGTTGTCCACAGTTTTAGAATATACACAAATGCTCCAAAACCAGTGGTCTTAACAGTATTCAGCTGCCACACAATGTCCTTTAGACTTTTTTTCCCTACTTTATAAAAACATATAATAGATCTGCAGAAGATCAACAGCACTGTTTGCCAAAATGAACTCTACATTACTATCAGTGTTCTATTTGAATGTTACTAGCAAACTAGGCCAGTATTAAAAATAGAAAATAAGATAAAGAAAGTAAAGCAATGTGCCAGGTCCTAACAAATTACTCAATGAGTCTGGACAGAAGTGACATTTTTGTCTCTTCAAGTGTATACTCTAAAACATATGAGAAGTGATGGAGTAGAAGGAAGTAGCTATGCAGGAGGTCCTTGAATTAATAAGAGAGAGAAAGCTGAGAGGTATGGCATTTAACTAATACCCACTAACATACTCTCCGGTCTCAAATTAACTAGCACATGGAAAAATATTTGCTTGACTATCACCTGAAGACACAAGCTGAGTTAATTCAAACTTTGACACATTACCTGAAAGACAAAAAATAAATTATGGCAATGCAGCTGAATGTTGGGGGATGGGCACAGGCTAGGGAGTTAACGACTGCCATCAAGTTCTCAGAGCAGGACAAAGACAGCAGATCGAGGCCTGAGGCAGACCTCGCCAGGTTGGAGCCATAGCCGCGTGACGACCTTGACGATCCTGTATGTCCTTGGAGGCCTGGGGGAGTGCTGAGGAACTAGTGAACAAGGAACTCGTGATCAACTGTGCCGGAAGGAGAAAAGAGAGAAACTGCACGGGAACGGTTCAACATTGATGATGTAATGTGACCAATCAGAGTGTGACTAGTGGGCATGGTTAACCATAGCTGTATATAAGCTTGTCTGATGCTCTCAATAAACGGATTCTGGCTGATCACATTGATCGTGAATGTCAGCCCCTTCTTGCGTTAGCTGAATAACTAGATTTTACTGTTGACTCCTGAAACACAAATCAAATATTAACCTTGAGGGATGGAGGAAGGACAGTAAAGGAAATAGACGAGCACACAAAAGATAAAGGAGAAAGAAAACAGAGAATGAGCTAGTCCATTATCATTAGAGTTGGCAATATTCTACTTTGGTTCCTTGTGTATCTTCTCTAATATTATTAACAGAACAGAACAGAACAGAACAGAATAGAACAGAAACACAAAGGAAAGAAAGAAGGATAGGATTTGGCCTTTTAAAAGATGGCCTAGTCATTAAATTCATGATGTGCTACAGACTTTGAAGAATTGCTGATGGAAAAAAAACAAAAAACAGACCGGGTCAGGTTAGCCTAGTGTTACATTAGGTGTCAGAACACAATGTGGCCTAAGAACAGAAAAATTATATAAGTGAGTCAAGGGAAGTAGAGGCTGACATTCAAATCACTCAATTCAGAGCAATGCGTAAGGGAACAAAATGTACCCGATCACGTACTTTAGAAAGATAATCAGTCAGACAATCTGACAGAGAGACAGACTATGTGAATACATGGACTTACTTCATAATTTTTAGTTTTTCAGCTATTCAAGTATTTTTAAAATCACGTGTACTTTCAAGTATTTCAGTTACTGAAGCAGATCTGTGGCATTTTCAAACATTTACATTTTCAAAAGAGTAAGAAGTAAAAAAAATAATTATAACACCAACTAATTTAGTTGTCTAGCATTTGTAGGAGCAATTCAATGCCTATTCAAAATAATGCTACTCCTGGTGAAGTAAAATCAAACTTAACTAATACTATGTATCTATGTATTTACGATGTCATATGCATTTCTAAAGTTATTCAGTATTTTGGAAAAAAATACTTTAAAGCTGAAAACAAATATGCATTCATGTCTGCATTACACAGAATCACAGAATAACAGAATATCAGGGATTGGAAGGGACCTCAAGAGATCATCTAGTCCAATCCTCCTGCCAGAACAGGAACATCTAAACCAGGCCACACTGGAATGCATCCAGATGGGTTTTTAATGTCTCCACAGCCTCTCTGGGCAGCCCATTCCAGTGTTTTTGTCACCCTTATTGTGAAAAAGTTCTTTCTCAGATTCCTGTGGAACCTCCTGTGTTCCAGCTTGCATCCATTGCCCCAAGTCCTATCATTGGATGTCACTAAGAGCCTGGTTCCATCCTCCTGACACTCACACTTTACATATTCACAAACATTAATGAGGTCACCCCTCAGTGACCATGTTGGCTCATGGTCATCCTGACGTCCACCAGGATCCCCAGGTCTCTTTCCCCTACACTGCTCTCTAACAGGTCAGTAACTTAAAAACAGTATGTACCTCACAGGAAAAGTTTTCATGTACAATATCTTCAGTGCAATTCTATGAACTGTAAAACAGCAGAATCACAAATACAGTTACGAAATTTATACTTGGAAAACACTTAGATTCTTGGCCTATCTTACAGGATACATCCCAGAATTAAAACTTTTTACAAGTCCAATTGCAAGCATCTTAACGCATAAGTAATTTTCTACAGAGCTTGTAAACAAAAGAGAAGATGTGACGAACTCTTCCTGCATGCTTCTACATGTTCCATAAAGATTGTCTGAACAACTTATAAAATTAGTTATCATCTACAAAGTGTCGTAAGAAATCCAAATACATTTACCTGTCTATAGCTCTTGTCTATTTTACTACAATGGATTATTTTATTCTGTTCTCATGCTGTGGTGCGAAGGAGTCTAAATGGGAACTTTACTAATTATTTTATTTGTGCATTCATGCTGCACATCCTTCCCATATGAAGAAGCTGCCTTTAGCTGCATCCTACTTACTAGTTTGCTGCTTTATGTTCATTTCTTTCTTTCTTTCAAAATTCTTCTTGTAACAAGTGTTTTTGGACAGTATTATTTAAACAAAACCAATCTGGAGCTTCCAGAGTGGTGGTCAGAACGGCATGCACTGTGAAAGGCCTAGGCTGGACTCAGCAACAGTTGGGAACAGGCCTCAAGAATGTATGGGTCGGGATTAAAGGCCGACAGAGTCCCCTCCCAGTAACAGCAACTGGAGACAGAAGCCGACCCCTTGGATCCCTCAGCTTTTACACTGAGCATGAGGCATACCCTGTGAATCAATTTTGGATCCCCATGCTCTTTCCATTTCTGACCTTGCAAAGGAGCACCCAACAAAGCTATCTGATCTTACTTGGCCAGTGATACGTACAAGCAAGAGCCTCTCTTGATACTGTTCCTCAGCATTAGCAATTAAACATCGCCTTTTATCACACTAGAAGTAGAAGCTCTCTGGAAAATAAGCCCTTAATTTCCCACCCCCCAAGTCTGCGCCGACCCGCCACTCCTCACTTCCCGTCTGGCCATACCGCCCGGCCTTGCAGCACCACCACCTTCTCCAGCGACACCTGTGCGGCGAGACCGGCGCTGGGAGGGACGGGACGGTGGCCCGGCTTGGCCCTGCTGCCCCCGCGTTGCTACGGCGACGGCGGAAGCGTCCTTCCGTCTGCGCGTGCCCCGGCTCCTGCGCGCACACCAGCGGACGCGTCACCACGGTTTTTTTAAAAAAGTAGGCGTAAACATATCTGTTGACATATACGTATGATCTGCCAGCTTCCTGCAGTAGCGCCCAGGGACAAGTCCCCGTAAGAGACTCGACGAACAGCACTCCCAGCGGGGACACACGCTACACCGCCTCGACGCCATCACCGCCATCAACAGCGGGACCGCAGCCGGACCCGGCGGGGGGAATAATTCTCTAGCTCTGCCTCCCGAGAGTTGTGGCGGGGCAGAGGCAGAAGCAGAGGCAGGGCAGGGGTAGGGGCAAGAGCAAGGGCAGGGGTAGGGGCAAGAGCAAGGGCAGGGACAGGGGCGGTGCAGCGCCAGCGGCCTGAACAACGTAGGCCCCGGCCTGCCTCGGGCAAACGGAAGTGCTCCGGGCTGCCTCACTTCCGGTGAGGCGTCTGAGCGAGGGGAGCGGCGGGGAGGGCGCTCGGTAGGGATGGCGCTGTGGCTGCCGCGCTCCCGGGACGGCGACCCTCCGCTAGAGGAGGACGAGGAGCGGGGGCAAGCTCCCGCCTTCCGTCGTCGCTCGCCGGAAGTGCAGGTACATCCGTCCCCCCTCACCCCTCCCCGCTACCTTTCGCCCTTTCCCNCCCCCCCCGCTACCTTTCGCCCTTTCCCGCTCTCCGGTAGCGCAGTCCCCTGCCCACCACCGTCGCGAACCGGTACCGCGGGGACAGAGGAAGGACGTGAGTCACCGCGGAGCCTGATACGCTGTAGGGTCAGGGACGTGCGCGGAGGAACCTGCTCCTCGCGGGGTGCCGCTCCGCGCCCTGCAGGGGCCCGTGCACCGTCACCGGGCTTGAGTTGGGCGGCGGTGGGGAGCCAGGAGCCTGCTATCGGCCGCTGCCGGTAGGAGCTCCGTATTTGGAAGGAGCCGGGCTGAACTTGTCCCGGTGTTACTGTGTCTAAAAAGCAGACGCACGGGCGGTGAGTTTCTGTGTCGGCCGGGGCAGGTCGGCGTGTTACACGCTGTCAGGAATCGGGAGCTTCCTTGTAAGCCACCCTTAACGTTAGTTTTTCCAAATCTTGTTATTAAAAAAGCTCCCAAAAATAGAATCGCTGCAATTTCCAAACAAAGCCAGCACAAGAATTTTGATGTAGCGGCATTAAAGTTTCCTTGAACTAAGCTTTCACAGCTTGTGTTGTCCTTCGTGCCCCCGCCAGAGGTTATCAGCACTAGAGGGATGAGGAACTGATGTGTATGGATGGGTTTTTTTCCTCAGTGGGAAGACATGGCATGTGCTTTCGAGAATTATTTCTGAAGTTAACGAGTGCTTCAGAGCCAGCTTTCTTCTCCCACCTAAGAGTGGTGACCTTCTCAATAGGTTTAACCAGTAGGAACATATGCTTGTCCTGGGTATCAGCCACTTAACTTAAATTCCACTTTTGCTGTCAGTTCATGAGAAGATTTTGGCCATCTGTTAGGCACTGATCTATATTGGAATGCAAGCAGCAGCACGTACTTTATTGTTGTCATCTGATATCACAAAACAGATCCTTTATCCTCAGAAGTATATATATACAGGATATTTTCACAGTTGGATGTGGCTAGTGTGGCAGCCCAAAGATAGCCAGTGGAGTTTCAGCTGTGTCAAGAGTGTTTTATGGTCTGGAGGCTATAACTAATAGCAGTACATAATCTGTGATTTTTTTTGATACACTCAAAGTTAAGCCAGCGTGAATTGGAAATCTGCTGTTAAAATATCTATCTATACAATACTGCTGCAAATACACTTCTACGTATCTGCCTTCCAGGTGCATTGTCTTTGGGATGGGCTTCTCTGCCTCTAAAAAAACTGTCATTTTTTTCCTCTGTAAATAGCATATCTGATTTTCCTGACAGACATACAGCCAAGGGATTGAATTAGCTTGCCAAAAAGAAAGAGAGTTTGTGAAGCACTCTGTGGAATGCACTTGGAACCTAGCAGAAGCCCAGCAAAAACTCGGTAGCTTAGCACTGCATAACTCCGAATCCTGCGATCAGGAATCTGCTCAGGCAAAGACTGAAGCTGCAGAGTTGAGATGGAGAGAGGAAGAGTGGAGAAGAAAAGAAGAAGCTCTAAACCAGAGGGAAAGACACAATCTATGGAACACAGATCTTATTAGTAAGGAGGTATTTAATAAGGTAGGATCCATATGAAAACAATTATTAGCCTCTTTTTTCTTTTCATTTTTATTTGAGGGGGGACAATCATACAAAAATCTGTATGACATTTATCTTCTGTAAGCGAAGATCAGAACCTGAGTGGGCCATCCAGGTATTAGATGAGAGTCAGTGATGGGCATTTTCAGCCCAGGACAACTGCAGCCTGGCCTGCATCAAAAGCAGCATGGCCAACAGATGGAGAGAGGTGATTCTGCCTCTCTACTCAGCTGGAGTACCATGTCCAGCTCGGGCCCCCCCAGGATAATAAAGTCAAGAACATGTTAGAGCAGGTCCAAAGGAAGGCCACAAAAATTATCAGGGGGCTGAAGCACCTCTTTTGTTAAGTAAGGTTGAGAGAATTGGGGAAGTTTGGCCTGGCGGAGGTGCTGGGGATGCTACTTTAAGGGTCTTACAAGAAAGATGGAAAGAGATTTTTTGTTTTTAATAACAGCCTGTAGCAATAGGACAAGGGGCAGTGGTTTTAACCTGGGTAGATTTATATTGGATATAAGGAAGAATTTTTTACAGTGGACTTTTTTACATGGTGACTGTCATGAAGCACTATAACAGGTTTCTCAGAAACACTTTGGATGCCCCATCTGTGGAAGCAATACAGGTCAGCGTGGATGGGGCATCAGCTTAGTTGTGTCTTGAGCAACCTGATCTAGTGCAAGTTGTCCATGCCCATGGCCACGGTAGCATGGAATTACATGATCTTCAGATGCCAACATAAACCGGAAGTATTGCTTCTGAATATTAGTTTCTTCACATGAAGAGTGTGCTTTTCTACTGTGCCAAAGTCTTAAAATGTGAAGCTGCTAGTTTGCTTTTGATAATTACTACTGTGATACTGATTATTTAGCACAAACTTTTTTTAATAGAATCTCAACGTTGATGTCACAATTTATTTCGA
The DNA here is from genome assembly GCA_013400935.1 of Turnix velox. NCBI lineage: Eukaryota > Metazoa > Chordata > Aves > Charadriiformes > Turnicidae > Turnix > Turnix velox. The sequence goes on from VZTY01015804.1 coordinate 59,019, forward strand.
ACAGCGAGTACACCTCCTGATTTAGCTGCGTTGAGGCTTCAATGTGCATAATTTTCATTGCAGATCATTAAGTTTCCTCCACCTGAGAACAGAAGTTTCTCAGAAGTTCTTTGCTCATTAGGCTATAATGAGACTTGAACTTTATTACGAGGTAATGCACTATTTTAAGGAAAACCTTCTCAACTATTTGGCGTGACCCTAAAACTGGAACATAACCCTTTAAACATAATACTCCTATATCTCATAAAAATGCATGTCTCAAGTTTCAGTATTTCTCTTCCTTAGAGTTTTATTAATCAAAAGACAAAAGAAGTAGAAGATGAAGATGTGTCTGAACCATGTATCCAAAAACATGAACAAAAGATTAGACACTTTGGTGAGTGTACTTTTTCCAACATTTTGCAGTTCAGAATTTGACAGAATTTGTGTAGGTTTGCTCCTTATTGTACAAAATTAATGCTAACAAACTAAAGACCTGGCTAACAGAGTGCTTAGCTTTAGTTTGTCGGGACAGGTAATAATTTCAAAGTGAAATAAGTTGTAAACTGAAAACTACAGTTCTATCAACTTTTTCCATTGTTCAGTGGAAAAAGACAGGGCCATTCCGGGATATATAAGTCACATATATAAAAAAGCATGAGATTCCCCTTAACTGCCTCCTTTTAAAACATGTTTTTTGTGGTGGTTATTTAGCTACAGGGGTAATGATTGATTAAAAGCAAAGTCAGTGAATGCCTACTGAGTGTATGTGTGTATGGAATTGTGCACTTGTTAACAACATCAATTATCCACTAGGTGTCACTTCTGGTCTGTCATAATTGTTGAACCAAATTCAGCAGAAAGCTGATCTTGCCATGTAGTCAAATTTTGATGGTTCTCCGAACTGCTTTCCATTCTTAGTTACATGCTGATTTCAGAATATGAGATAGTACAGCCATATTTAGAATTCTAGAACAAGCAAGAACAAGACTGAGTTGGCAAAATGAGTTCTTTGCAAACTCATTTATACTAAACTTTGGCTTTTAAGGATCTTAAATGTAAGTACCAACTTAAGGCACAGCACTGTCAGAGAGCAGTAGAGTTAGGCAGAGACTCCCTCACATACCTTAACTACCAAGTATAGTGATAGCAGAATCAGATGTCTCCCATGATGTACATTTCAGCCAAATTTCTTTGTTGTGTAAATTCATATTAAGCTGTTAGACACCATCTTACTAAAGCAGTTAATTTTTTCCTTACCTCCTAAATTCAAAGCCATGTAGTTATTTTAATTAAAAGTATGTTAGTTTATTGTAAAGAGGCATAGTATATTAATGGTCTTTCAAGTCCCCTGTTCTGTGTTGGCTTGTTATATATTTGGCCAAATAGGCCACTCTGAATGACAGATGGCTACTCCATCCTCTGTTTCCAGAAGGGAGAGGAAGGATTAAAGAGATTTGAGTTTAGAAAGATACTAAACTACTGTAGTAGATAATGAAATAATTATAATAAAAAGGAAACGGGAAAAAAAAGGTTTACAGTGTAGAAAACCATATCATGCTCCCAAAATTAGGATCTCGCCTCCACCAAGCACAGGGAAGGTCCCACACTGGGGTCAGTCATGGTCAGGAGCTGGAGTGTGGATCTGGAGTCTGGAGGGCTTGAATTGGAATCAGAGGCAGGTGAACAGACAGGGTTCTATCTGGATGTCCACCGTCAAAGGACTGGTCCTTTGATCCCCCAGCTTTTATACTGGGGCAGATAGGATGGAATACTCCTGATGGTCCATTTTGGGTCACTTGTCCTGTCTGCTCCTCCTTGCAGGTGGGATCCCCCTATACCTTTCCATTTTCAACTCTCTAACAAGCACATAACAAATATAGCTGACCTTAGTTGTTACAGCAGTATGTGTAAACAAGGGCCTCTGCATACTGTTCTTTGTTATAACCAGGTCTTAACGCTCTGAGAGCAGAGTTTCTGAACAACATGCTGTTATCTCAAGAGTTTAGTCAGTTAGGAGCAGCTAAAAAGTGAATTTACATACCAGAAAGCTGATTCTGTACCTCAACCTGGGACATTGCTGCTGAGGGGTAGTATGGATTTCACTAGCCATATTGTTTGAGTCTTGTTTCTGAATCCTGCTCTTCATCTAAGCAATAAAGAATTTGTGCATGACAACTCCGTTGAAAACAGCCAAAAGAAATACTAGACATCACCTTCTCTTTAGGCATTTGTTGGCTAGAATTAAAATTAGCTTAGATCATTATTTCTGAATTATTTTCACCCAGTTATGATTATTTGCTTATGGCCGGTTAAAACTGTACATCTGCTACTAGGTGCCAGTAATGACTTGACTGTCAGTGATAATGTGAAAGACAATTTTAAGAAGTGGTCCAAGTATTGAGTTCTGATTTTTAAACTCAGCTCTTTACAGGAAGGTAGCTTCATGCTGTCACAATCCATTCTCCTAGTAAAGTTTCCAATACTTTGCTTTTTAAGAACAAGTTGTTCCTCTAAGGAAATTCAGATTTCCTAAAGATCTAACAAATCATGTCTTACAGGCAATTTTGGTTTTGACAGATTACACGTTCTTTTCTTTGCATTCTTATTTGCAAACATTTAGAGAATTTAAATTTTAAAATTTCAATTTTTAGAGGATTTAAAATGTGTCCATTTAGACTATCTTCACTGTTTCTCTTACTAGGCATGCTGAGCAGGTGGGATGATAGTCAAAGATTTTTGTCTGACCACCCATATCTTGTATGTGAAGAAACAGCTAGATATCTCATGTTGTGGTGTTTTCATCTAGAAGCTGAACAGGTATGATGAAAATGTTTACCTCATTTGAAAGCATACATTTTTCCCACTTAAACTATAGAAAAGCTGACCAGTTGATTACGTAATTTAACTGTTCTTCCTAAGCTCTTTGTGTATTACTTATGCAAAACTTTATAGTGCATTCTCACTTGTTTGTGTAGCTAACTGTCAGACCCTTTGCCTTTGTGAGCATCAGTTCTTACCTGTTCAGGAAGTGCAATAAAAGGAAATAGTGCTTTATTTTAGAAAAACAACCACAGGAAATATCTTTAAATCACAGCTTCAACCTTTTTGTTTGTTTCCGTTTTTTGTGTGTGTGTGTGTGTGTGTTTGGTTTTTTTGTTTGTTTGGGTTTTTGGTTTTTTTTTTAGAAAAGAGCTTTGATGGAGCAAGTAGCCCACCAAGCAGTTGCAATGCAGTTTATTATAGAAATTGCCAAAAGCTGCAACATGGATCCAAGAGGGTGTTTTCGTCTATTTTTCCAAAATGCCAAAGTAAGTCAACTTGGATAATGACAGTAGAAACTCTTGGTGTTGTATCAGGGACCAGTGTTTTAGAGTTTTCTTCCTAACTATATTTTACCAACTGACTTAGGCTCTTGGGAAAAATGTTTCTGTAGCAATTCTATTCTAGACAGAATGAAAGTTTAGTGGATTCTGCTTATCCCATAGGAAAAGTGAAGTACAATAGAGGGACAACAGGGCTGTTTATAGACAAGTACTAACTAACTATTAACAGCAGACCAGTCCAAGAACTGATTTTGACTAACTACTTCTGCGTTCTCACAGTGTACCTATGTTTTATTACAACTTGTTGTTTCATCTGCAGATTGCAGTGGGGCCCAATAGTGTCGTTTTCTCATTACTGAAACAGAGCAGTCCAAAGCTATGCAGGAGAAATGCAAGCAGTATTCAGTTATTCAAGACTCATGGCTCTCAGTACTACCTAAAGGACTTTAGTTTCAGGACATGTGAGCTTCTGCTGTGTGCTTTTGTCTACGGTGTTTCTACAAGAAGCACCTGATCTTCTAGGGGTACTGACTTCTGATTAGGTTTGTTTTTTCATGTCCTCTGATAAATCAATAGCTTTGCTTATTTATATATGTATAAAATATATACACACAAACACACACTACAGAGTATCTTAAAAAGAAATCTACCTTATATTTAATTTTAAATTGACTAATAATATTCTTGAGTCATTCATAGTTGATAGCTCAAAGGGATATAATGTGTCTTACTGTGTAGGATTTTCTCAGCACTCTGCATACAACTCCAAAGTAGATTTGGCTAAGGTGCAGATATTTTATTTTTCTTTTTGCAGACAGGAGAAGGCTATTTTGAGGCTTTTAAAAATGAGCTGGAGGCATTCAAGATGAGAGTGAGAATCTGGTCACAATCACATGGCTTTCAAACTATGTTATTACATGATCTCAGTGTCAATCCTGGACTTGTAGGAGAGCTGACATCTTTTTCACAGGTAGGTTTGTTATTTCTAGAAATAGGTTTAACTGGAGTATGAGTAGGTCCTCACTTTAGAAGTGGTACCTTTCTGAAATATAAATAGGATTATTCCTCGGACTGCTAGTCCTCTGGGTATTACCATTGTAGAAGGCACATACAGATTTTCTTTTTACTTGCTGAAATTGAGAAAGCATCATCTTGAAGTCAAAAGCATATGTTAATTTAGTGCCTTTACATTTTCATGCATAAAATGAACCCTTCACCATAGAAATGATAAGGTGCTAGAACTGTATTCACAGCCTTTACCACGGTGAGAAATGACTGTTTGTGGTATCACTCATCTAAGTCAATCCCTCTGTTGTAAAAGCAGAAGTATTAAGTAAGGACTTATTTAAAATAAGTAGTTTTAATTATAATTTGATTAAAATACCTCTAGGTATGATCCAACAGCTGAATTTTAAGTAAATGTGTAGTTTAGTGCTAGATACACTGAGATCAAATGCAAGCTATGCCAGCAAATTGAAATTTCTTAACACTGTTAAGAATTCATTGCATTTTTCAGAGCTTCCTTATTGTTACAAAATTGTCTTCTCTTAAGATGGACAACATGATGAGTCTAAGCTAAAATCTGTTTCTCTTTCTGTATAATTAAGCTATTTTTCATCTCTTGCAGAACATCAGTGATCTACAAGGTTCCATAAACACAGAAGAATGCAGTTTAAACTCTGTGATACAAAGAGATGATGAAGAATGCAAAACGATGGACACAGTATAGTACTTTAAGGCTGAGGCAAATTACTCTTTTTTTTTTTTCCTTTTCAAAGAAACCAACATGGCTGTTTTCTTGACACTTAATTTCCTGGGTACTGCACTTTATTTTTGGTGTCAGATTTTGTTGTTTCTTTTTGGTTTAAGATGGAGAAGGGATTCTGAAGGGTGGATAATTCAGAAAAACTGTAATATTGTTTGAATTTTGAAAACGTGCTGCTAGGTTTTTGTTTGTCTGTGAAGAGCAGGGTTCTCATCCGAATGTGAAACTGGGTGTGTTTTCCTACTACTTACCTTGCCTTTCATGACCTTAAAAATTCAAGTAGGGAAAAAAAATCTGCACAAATACAATGTTTACAAGAAGTGGTAGATTCTTGGTAGAATCTGCTGTTGATTTACTACAGATGTGGAGATGTTTTAATCTATGACTATTGAAGATCACAACTGTATTCATGCTACCCTGCTGACATTATAAGCTCTCAAATTTGGTTATCACTTATAGCAATAAATCATTATATCAGTATTTCAGATCTGAATGGGTTAGATTAAAACACTGCCTCTCTACCTCTGCTAAGGGGATTTAAATGTTACATTGTGCTTTCATTAAACATAATTTGGTTATGTCCTAAAAGCTACACAATGCTTGTCTTCATCTGAGTGGCTCAGTTGTGTAATTTCTGAGACTCCAACTCCCTTCTTGTTCGTAAGGTAGATGTACTGGATGGAGGGAACTTGGGGTACAAGGATTAGGCTAAGACTTCAGTTAGAATTACAAGTTTTGTCATAGTTCATACACCATAAGGTACCTTGCAGGGTTTGAAAGGTATTTCAGATGCTATTAAGCTGCACTTCTGGCATTGCCAACTCAAAGTGCAAAATCATTAAAAGATTCCTGCTTAACAAGATGGATATCCAAATACTATTTCCAGACAAAGCCTTCCACAAAATCTCTGCAATCCAGAGTTCTACTGTGCTCTTATACCATGCTATTACAGCAGCTTCTGATGTAAAAATGTTGAAGACTCTAAAGGAGATCACATCTCAAATAATAGTGTCTGTAAACTCTCAGTCCTTTATTTATGTGAGGTCTGGAACATACCTACATTTCATCAGTTTGATGAACATGCTCTACCTGTAGTTGCTGATTCAGGCAAAAGCTAAGCTGAGATCCAGAGGGAAAATTTTAAGTCTGCATGATATACCAGAGTGAGTACAGCTGCAGCAGCGTAAGTAGTAACACCAGATGCAGTGGCAGAACCATGTTTTCACGTGCCTTGTGTTCTCTAGCAGGTTTTCTTGCAGACAGAGGATGAAGAGCAGCTCTGTCTCACATGGGAATTAGATATAACCAGCTTTAATAGCATATTTTTTGAGTTTGACAGATACTTCAGAGAGGATAAATAAGCACCGTCTCCTCAATAATTAGTTCATTACTAAGGGCAAGTAATAGCTTCAGGTTGTTTTTCAACTGAATGTTATGTAAAAAGAGCAGTTGAGGGCAGCTAGCGCAGTAACTTGAATTTGAAATAAGCAGTAGAGCCACACTGATCTAGAAATACCTGATATGCTGCAAGTTAAAGTTTCTAAGGAACAAAGATTGAATGGTGTGGGAGTAAGTGCCAAATCATAATGAGATTCCCCACCCCATCTCCCTCTGGCTAACTGAAACTTAATGCAGACTGACAAAAAGACAAAAAGCTGTTTTTTACTGAAAACTGAAGTAAACATCAGGCTTTTTTATTGTAATATGGTACCTACCATTTTCTATATGTGTGGCAATGCTGATCTCAAATAGCTTTTTGTAGAATGGTGGTCATGGGTCTCCACAGCTTCTGCTTGGCCTGCACAATCAAACTTGCTTTCATGTGCATATCACTGCTTTACACTCCAACGTGTCAATGAGTAAACCACTCAATTTGTTTTGTAATCAAACTGTGTTCTAAAATCTGTTTCTTTCACCAGTCAACATTAGCAATCTTGCATATTTTCAGAATAAGAGACATAAGAGTAGCTGCTTTTGTAAAAGTCAGTTACTGTATTACACATGTTTATTTAATATTTAAAAATCCACAGCATTAAAGTGAGAACCATATGCAACACTGTTTTATCATAATGTAAGTTAAGGATAATGTTTGACTTTAATTAGACTACACAGATGATTGTTGAACCTCATGTAATCATGTGTGAGCTATGACAAGTAGAAGTTAGACCTGTTTTCACCTAGGAGTGGCAGAATCTTTCTTGCTTACATCTGGAAACTTTGTTTTGAGGAAAGAATAGATATGTGGCCAGATCTTATTGGTTTCTGTTCCAGAGAAGGATTTCAACAGCCCTTTTTCCCTAAGAAAGAAAAAGAAGAATGCATTGCAGAAGTCAGATTGCTTCCTGGATCTGCACCTCACTTTAAGATTGCCTACATGGGAGCATATGAACATGTGTGATTTGACACCAAGAACAGCCTTAACATTGGGACTATAGGCTGGCCATGATTACTCTGTTTCTCAGTGTGCTACTGGTAACATCAGTCTGTAAAACCAACAGCTGTCCACAGGGTTCTTAATAACAAACTAAGCAGGGTAAAAATAACAAGCAGCAATGGCATGTGCTGTACAGCAGTCATCCAGACAACAGTGACTAACTCGGGCATTGTAAAGTTACACCCCAAGGATCCCAGATGCTGCATCAGAACAAATAAGTGAATAAGGCACAGTCAAGTTATTCTGAATTAGTTCTGGTTGCTAAGTTTAGCTGTAAAATCTGTTATGATCAGTAATATTAATAGCTTAGACCTTACTGTGGTGCTTTGAGACGTTTTCACTTCAGAAAGTCAGAAGAACCCCTGTTAATCCAGAAACACTCCTTAAAAATAACTACCCTAAAGATGAAGCTTCTAGTCTTCTGTTGAGCAGTTTTGGTAGGCTATAATGAAGGGTAGTAAGTGAGAAGATAGAGGAAGGAAGCATGTCAAAGAGAGCCTAATTTCTTCGTTTAGGCAAGATTAAGATAGCACATCTCTACAGGGTGACCTACTAGTATCTATGTATTAGCTGTGATATTTGCAGCTTTACATGAAGACAAACTTTATGTATGTTCTTGGCTCTTATAAGAACTAATGATTTGTTGTACAAATGTTACAAATAGCTAATTCCCAGTAAGTCTTCCTAAATGTGCCCATCACAGCCCTATTTGTAGATCAGCCATTCAGTTTTTCTGTGTATCATTTCTTAACCTCTGGCTTGTGTTGAAAGGGTTTCTACTTAGACATCCAATAGATAAAACACTGTTAAATCTTCTAAAAATGAAAGGCCTCTCAGGTCTCTGTTTCCTGACTAACCATAGCTGTGGTATTCAGAATAGCACTGCAATGTATTGAATAATATATAGTGCTTTTTGCAAAGCTAAGTATGGCTGCAGTGAATGATAATTTTGCTAAGCAGGCCCCTGAAGAGATGTCATTCAACAGTGGAAAACACATTTTACTGCATTTATTGCTTACTAAGATGCTACTCATACCATGTTCACTGTTGCATTATCTGTAACTGGAAAGATCCGTTCCTTGCTATGCTAATATGGAAGAAACTTCTACAATGTGGAAGCACATACTTTACTACTTACCGATAATATTCTAGAACAGGTTTTGTTTGTGCATCATAAGCCTGCAGCCTTTTGGTAACCGTCTCTGGCTTATCATCATTACGCTGCACGAGCGGCTCTCCAGTAATATCATCAATGCCCTAATCATGGTTAAAAGCAAACACTGGTGTATATTTCTGTTTAAGCACCTTTTGTGTAATTTTCTATTTAAATTACAATCAGCTTCCAGTTAGGCAAAGTATAGACTGAGCTTTACAGAGAAAGGCCACTGCCCATATCTTATCTGGAATAGAACATGTTGACTCTTTAGTAGAACAGTCCATCAGTTTAAGATATTTTCTCAGTATTGACAATGAATATCAGGTTATAGTAATTTAATTTATCCTTTGGGGCATTTGCTGAATATGACAAATATGTTGACAAAGCATGTAGTATATTACTGTGGAACAAGAAATATGCAAAGAAACTAATTTGGCCTTTGACAATACAGAAATGGCCCTTTAAGTTGCAAAATTGAAGAGCTATCATTCGGCAACACACGTATAAAAAAATCACATAAAAGCCAGTTCAGTTTTTTCAAGGATTCAGCAAACAGTAGTAACAATATATGAACTACAAGAGCTCCTATTTTGCTGCACATTTTGCCTCTAGCTTACTGAAGTTTTCTAAGTGATTATGGAGCTTGTAAGCCGTGAAACCAGCAACAACTGAAGAACTTACTGACTACCTGTGCTTCTTATATGAACTTCTTCTTACTAACAACTAAAAGTTGGCTGCATAGTTGCACTGAATCATTGTCCATCTAACAACGGACTACAACCCACCACAGATATAAAGGGGCTCATTGCTCCTTCATACATACTAATTAAATCTTCAAGAATCTGAGTTTTCTTTAAAGACAAATTTTATCTGATATTTGGAGTGGCAACAAGAGTGATCATGCAAGTACAAAACCAGTGAGATACAAAAATATTTTCCCATCTTGCTTACATTCTAGCAATCAGTTTCAGAAAATCAATAACCATCGATCTTCAGTATGCTTCTGAAGAAATCCTGTTCCAGAATATCTGTGTTATATCAGAAGATGGACTTGTATGGTCAAAATCACCTTTTTTTACATAATACAGTCATTTAACACTTTAAGTGTTTCTTTCTAGCATCTGTGCAAGCAGCCATACTTTTGCTTTCATCATACTGAGCATACAGCTTTACATTAACTCTGAAGCCATACTCTTTCAATTCTACCAAGTAAGTAAAAGTCTGTTCAATAACACAGACAAGTTTATTTCAGCTATTCAGTTTCATTCCGTATTTTTACCTATATACTGCAATGCACTTTGCCAAATATCACTGTTGTGATATGCCTGCAAAGCTGTTGCAGCTGAAGCCCAGTCCTTGGTACGTCTGGTAATTCTCTATCACAGCTTGCCTATGCTCTTCTGCAATTAAAATATATGTGACTGAAACCACCACATTTTCAAAACAATGCTTCCAGCTTCCCACTTCCAGTTCTTGTCTTCTATTTCAGTTGGCCTTTTCCTAAAACAATGAAATCCAAAAACCACTAGGCCTGCTGTGCTTGTGATGTAAAATAATCAAGCTTCCAAGTGAAATGTAATGCAAAATCAGGGAAGTTGTTTAGGATTAAACTCAGTTTGAGTTACACTAAGACTAATCTGAGTTCCTCAAAAACCTTAAGGTAAAAATGTACAGTCATCTTGAAGTTTACTACTCCTCTTCTAGGATGCCTTAAGCCACAACATCTTTGATGTGTTGAGAAGTTTCCCTGAAAGGCAAGTTTCTATATCCAATTTTATAACACAACAGCTGCTCCTTTCAGAATATCCATCCTGGTTAAAAGTAAACACATCTTCTGATGATTTAGCATTTTTCCTATATGCAAAAGAATCCCAAGGAGGACAGAAAGGGAAACTACATTTAAATTACATTTTGCACAGACTTGTAGAACAGGAATAAGAACACACCAAACTCCTATGCCAGCGTGCAAGGGTGAGAGTCTTTCAGATCAGTGGACAGACTTAACAAGGCCTACAGAACATCATGGTGTTTCATTCTGCACAGGACAAACATGTTGCCCATCAGCTTGAGCTTCCATCACCAGCACTAACATACCCTGAGAGACAGGGTGTTACCAGAAAGGTTCTGTGTTCCTAAGACATCAGGTACTGTGTTTTGCAACAACATATTCAAAAAACATTTCACTGTAATGATCAAATCCAATGCAACATTTATTTAGAGAAAGCAGCAATGTATGTTGCCTACCTGCGCTTTGGGAGGATTGAATTCAAGATTGTAGACTCTGCCGCTAGCAGGGTGGATCCAGCGTGCTGTGAGCCGACATTTTATGGTCTCAAATGGCACATCTAGGTCAATCACAGTGTCTATCTGACATTCTTTATCCAGGGCTTCTGCCTGGACAACTGTCCTGGGGAAACCTGTTTAAAGGGAACAACTCCATAAAAATACAAACGCAGAGTTATAGCAAGAATTACTTGGATTTGTCATTTGAGAAACTAATTATCAGACAGAAAAAAAAAAAAGCATTATCATTCTGTGAATGCTGAAGAGATGTCAGATATTGGAAGTATTTTTCAGTGTTGCTGAACACTGTTAACTTCTTAAACACCTCCCAGCTTCTGTTTCCTCATTTCAGTTAATCATTTTCCCAGAATTGTAACAAATAAGGGAAAGAGATACCATACTCCTATGTACTACACACCCCAATATAGAATGAAAGCATTGTATACACAATGCTAAAAGCTACAGGCTTACTCAGAGACTTGGAATTACCTAGACACATTCATGACAACTCTTACTTGTCTAAGTCATGTAGGAGATGACCATGACAAACCTGTTTTATTCAGCTGCAGTAAGCCAAATACATCTACTAGAAACAGTCCAGGATTAAATTTTCCATAGAACTATAGCTTTAGAAAGAGTTTTGGAAAGTCTAATGTATCCAGCTGTCCTCGAAGATGATGACTGTCAGAACACTCAGGCTGAACATAAATATGCCTCTTCATCTAAAAGATGCTGTGTTTTGCTCCATGAACTCTATGGCTCTGGTAGCTACTAGAGGAACTCAGTGGGACTTAAGAGGGAAGCTTGGTGGGAGGAAAATGGTACAAGAAAACCAAGGTCTCCACAAAGAGCATGATGAAGTGATCATGTAACTTCAGCAATCAAAACTATGGCAGAACATACTATTACATCACAGATTCACTGGATAAATACCTCTACAATTTGGACAGTCTCATGTTCTTCAGAAGCTTGTAATTTCCATCACACAATAGAAGTTACCTTCTCCGTAAAAGTATAAAGGTATAAACTTAAACTCTTGTTTGCATAACATTGGTTGAATCCATTGCCTGAGTAAGGAACCAGTCAAAAACTAGGCTTAAAGCAGAAAAAAAAAAATTAAAAACTAATGGGCGCAAGGTTACTGTGTCTTGTCTAACACGTCACAAAAGGAAATGCTCTCACTTGTGCATTAAGTCTGACTCAGCTGGTGTGCATCACAGTCATTACCTGCCCTCATCCTTTTTCTCTCACATTCACCTTATCTCATGGAAGGACTTCTAAATATTAATAACAGGGGGACAGCTGGGGTTCCAGCACTGCTGTTCTTTCTTACTAGTAACCAGCCAGTCAGCCACCAAACATCTTGATTACACAGCTGGAAAATGAGTTTGCTTTGGGACTTACTAATGAGAAACTTCCTCAAGAAATTCAAGTGCTCTTATAAAAGCATTTCACTGAAAGTCAACCACTGTTTGCTGCATACAGTGTTTTCTTGGGAAAAAAAACCAAACCACACACAAAACCCAAATTACAAATGCAGAGAAAAGTGCCTTAATTACATAGCATGCAACTACTGTGATTCTACAAACCACCAGCTTACCTATGGCCATGGAAATGGGTATCTGGCTAAGTGAGCATACAAACAGCTCAACAATTTTATTTCCTTTGACCTAGCTGATCTCAGCAGTTTGTTCTGTATTGCAGTTATCAAACTAAAGACTTTCTGGTTAATGTATTTCAACAGAACAGTATTGTGCCTACAGAGATGATTACACCAGAGCTATCCCATGTGCAAGTCACCAAATCCCATTATAAATGCTGATGCAGACAAAATTTTTGGTCCAGAAGTTTAAAGAAGGCATGACATTAACATGCAGCAGAAATGGATTCATTCTCTCACAGTCTGTACATTGGTTGCCAGTGTGCCCAGCTATAATGCTACACATCCAGATCCACAAGGCTGGAACTGTGTGTACACAGGACCTGGAACTAAAGAAAAAAAAGAAATCTGAAGCTATTGACTAGGTTTTACTGTGCTGTTCACTATGGGAATTCAGCTTTTGTCCTCACTAAGAAGGAACATAACTGTAACTAAAGCCACCAGATCACAGTACTAGAAACAATTACTATAAACCACTAAGGAGGAACAAGCACCGTGGATTTCTTGCTTCCTTTAAATAAAAAACCAGAATAACAACTTTTTGGCATTATCTACCAAGACAACTAGAATCTGAAAATACACAAATCCAGCTGAGAGGCTATTTTTGTACTGAGACTCCAGCTGTACTTCCATGGGCTGGGGTAACAAGAGCAATTCCATCCATAGAGATAACGGCAAATGGGTTTTTTTCTCTACTCTGAATGCTGAAGCAAGGAGCTTACCCTGCAGAATTGCAGAATAATTCACTTTAGAGAAAAAAAAAGAAAAAAAAAAAAAAAAGAAGATATCTTTTAAGGCACTCAAGCAGTTTTAGTTAGTGATTTATTACATACTGCACTGCTGCACTACTTGCTTTCCGTACTTACCTTATAGCTCTATCCCATACCCACCTACCCATTTCAAGAATTCCTCGGACCCATTTATCAAAGGTGCTCCATTCCCCAAGGACTTTAACAAGAAAAGGCTTCAAAAAAGAAACTTCTCAATGCATATTTTAAAGGGAAAATAAAGCACGAAGATTACCAGAATTGTCAGTTTGGAAATCTTACCTGAATGCTGAACTACCATTTTCAACATGAATTAAACATCCCTGTAATGCCTGGAAAGCAGAATGCATCTCAAGCATTACATAGACAAAAAAAAAAATGGGACAGACTAGTTCCTTAAGATTTTGTAACAAGCTGGCAACAAATACTGTTCAGTTACTATGATTCCAGGATGGCAATTGGAGTGTGGCTATCCACTGCAGTTTTTCTCCCCACATACAGTGATATCCAGTTCATTGACTTACCATCCAATAGCCAGTTGCTCTGATCCAAGCCTTTAAGCTCACTCAGCACCAGACGTGTCATGATATTATCTGGAATAAGCTGTCCTTGATCAATGTAGGATTTGGCAAGGATTCCAACTTCTGTGAAAGTAACAGAAGTTGCATTACAGTACCTCTGACCTCCTGAAAATACCCACAAGCCTGCAAGAAAATTGTTTTGACCAGAGTGGCACAGAGCAGTTGAGCTGTAAACAAGGCAGATGGTAGGACTGCTGAAACTCAAAAATCAGATGATCAGTTAGGAAATGACCATGCAAATATGCTTCAGATCAGTTTGATTGGTCTGTAGTTCCACAGATGGCAATTGGGTGTTCAGCATACTTCTGTCCCTACACTCTCACAATAATTTTGCTGCAGTTTGAAATACTAGATTTTAAAAATTAAAATCAGGAGAGGCCATTAGAGTCTTGAAAAGAAGAAGAAATGCAAAGGATATGAGTCCACTAAGAGATAACCCCCAAGGAGTTGGGGTAGTTTTTAATAGGGTACGGGATGGCAGGACTAAGACCAATAGACACAGATTGGAAGAGGGAAGATTTAGGCTGGTTATAAGAAAGAAGTTCTTTATTGTGAGGGTGGTGAGACACTGGAACAGGTTGCCCAGAGAGGTTGTGGATGTCCCTCCCTATGGCAGTGGGGTTGGAACTAGATAATCTTTAAGGCCCCTTCCAACCCAAACCATTTATGATTCTATGATTTCTTCTCAGGAGAGCTATTTTCTCAGATTACTGGAAACTTATGGCTTCACTATGAAGAGAAATGCCTTTGGTACTTGAAAGAGCAGTATCCAGTGGGACACACTTGCCAGATACTTATTTTTACAATTACTAGAGTTACAAGTGGATGTTTATAGCTGCTATAAAGTATTTTTCAGAGTGTGAAGACACTAGCATTTTCCCATGGGGCTGACTAACCTTTAATATCCATCATTTTGCCCACTGTCTCAGTAAAATGCCATCCATGCTTCAGAGTTACAGATAGCACACCATGTCCCTAGATGACATACAGCAGTATGCTGCAACTCACACAAATTTTGGGTCTAGCTGGGAAGAAATTAATTTGCCTGTGTTGTGTCCTAGGCACATGGCCTTTGTTTATAAAACAATCACCCAATAAAGTAAATCACCTAGGATAGCAGCCAGATTGTTTTTACTGGGGATTTGCAGAAGCCTTTACTTGGCAGCCAATTCAGATCTAGTGACAGTTATCTAAGCAGAAAATAAAACAGTATGAAGTGACATTCCAACACAAGATATAACCACTTCCAACAGAAAGCAATTAAGAATGTCAGTCCCATTATTTGATGCAACACTAAAGCATACAGTAGTACAGAGGCCTTTCTTCAGACAAGGCAACTGGAAACCAATAGATGCCCTCTACACAAGCAATAATAAACACATCAGTAATACAAAGAGTAGCCTCTTTGCTGAGGGGAAAAAAAAGTAATAAATGGACAATCTCCCCTTACTGAGTGTTCTCATGTAGTCAGGCTTTGACATTTCAAGACCATTTATAAATAGGCACTATGAACCTTGGCCAGACTTCTAGCAACCCTCACAAAGTGGAAAAAAGCCATACTGCAAAGCTTTCATCCTTCTGCACATCTCAAGCTGCAAAGGCAACAGTTTGCCTGGGTACAAAGTGTCTGTGCTTTTCCCCATGTCTGCTCTTGAATGCCAGCAAGTCATACCTTTTTTATTATTCTACTGCACTTTGAACTACGTGCCCTGCTGAAGTAGGCTGGGAGGAGGAATAAATCACATCTAGATTCTTTAATGTGCACTTGATGCTTGTTCTGTTAATGATTTATGCTACAGTACTGCTCTATCCACAGGGGTCTAAGAATGTGCTCAAGGAAGGCTGATAGAGAAGGACACTGATGTGTTCTTAAGACAGATGAGTGCCTGAGCCCAGTGAGTTTCAGAGTTCAGCAAGTTGTAAGGCACACAGGTCCTATGATTAGGCCAACAGGACTGGAAGGATTCTGCCCCTCTCTGCAAATGTCAGAAAGTTTGCATTCAGGTCATTCAGAAAGTCATTCCTACAGGAAAAAAAAAACAAACAAAGTAGGCACAACCATGACCCACAGCCGCATCACTACAAAAAGTTTGTGTCACGGCTACCTTTGCCTGCCCCCGTTTTTAGGAATGGGATTTAATGAGGTTTTGTTGTTTTTATTTTATTCTACTATTTGAGCTTGCAGGTATGGCAATCTCTGGAATTAAAGGCAACACAAGTTTCTTTCCCGTCTAGGTAGCAAAGTGTATCCTGATCTCAAGTTTCTGCATGAGGCTGACACACTCTAACTGTGTAGTTGGCACTTTATAAAAGCAAACCAGCTCTATCCATGTTCAGACAATAGGCTGTTAGTACTGAAGAGGTATTCACAGATGCTCCACTGTCTAAAGTAGAGGAACATGGTGACAATTGCAAATTCCTACTGGTATTTTCAATAAAGTCCATTTCAACAAATGCCAAAAATGGCATATCATATCCCTACTGTTAATTATACTTACTTTTCCAAGTATTTTTACTGTCCAAGTTAGCCTAGTTCCAGAGAACTGCGAACTGCAAATTGCAGGCATCTTGCGTTACAATCAAAACTCAAATTCTTTGCCTTAACTTAAACTTGTCAAAGGCCTCCAAGTAACCTCACAGTCCATCTCACTCCTTAAGTGTACTAATAACTCTTGTCATCTCAGCATTCATCTCACTCCTGTGGACATTACTTCTGCAAATTGTGACTCTCTTTTAATAAAATTACAATACAGCTTCCTATGGGTTAATTAGTGAATTTAAAACTCTATACAGCAGATTGCTATTGTATGCTAGGTAATTCAGTGAAAACTTCACCTCTTCCTAGACTACCCTCCACTGGCTTTTCTCCTCACATTCAGAGGTTTTAAGTGTCTGCTACATTTTCATTTCACATTTTGGTTCACCTTCATGTTCTTTCCTCTGTTAAACTCATCTATAACAGTCAAAGTGTTTTGGGTTTCCTTTCCTACTGCTTCATACCTCCCTCCTCAATCAAGCAATGGGGTATTTCCACTCAATTTCCTCTTCTCACACACCCTTCAGACTAATTCTCATCCGCTTTAACCTTGACTTAAAACACAAAACCTGAAGTGTTCGGTGCACATCATATTTGCTTTATTTTCTGGTATACCTTCATGTCACACTAGTTCTTACTTCATTGGAAGTTCATAACTGCAGTAGTTTTGGTTTTATGGCTCTTTGTAAATAAAAATGTACACTTTCACAAACAAACTGACAGAAAATAACATCAGGTATGGTCAGATATGCCTGCAGAGGTGGTGCTCCTAGCAAATGTTTAACCTGTAGATAGCAGCCACAGTGAAGTCAGATAACTAAGCCAAAGTAATTACTCAAACTAAGCAAACAGAATTTGTGTGAAGAGAGATGTGGAAATCACATCACAATTGATTTCATAGTAGTGATATTTTTTTTTAAACATCCATATAAGTTTTCAAAACTAAGACTGGCAGCTACTTAACCAAAATACAGTGCTTACAAGTGAGTGTAGTCCTCTACATCTTCAAGGTGCTGGAAATAGGAGAATACTCTCACTTCATCACAGGCAACCTGAAACTGTTCTAACAAACTTCCATCACTGCAAAAAAACCAGCAGTTAAGAAGGGCTGGGGCATCTCAACAGAGAGCCAAACACCCAGTCAGAACAGTGCGCTCAGCATAAGCTACATCACTACCTAAAATCCGAGCAGCTCAGTACAGACACAAACCCCACTAGAACTGAGGCACTACACAAACCTTCACCATAACAACAATTTTAAAAGCACGCAGTAAGAGTTTTGAAAACATTTTCCCATCCTTCTGGAAACCGCTGTTACAGCTATGCCTGCCAGACCAGAACAAGGCCTTCTGACCTTCTGGGTGCTAGTACTTCTAGCCATCTGCCTAGAACTCCTTCTCTCGCTTTGACAGCTAAAAAACAGTTGTTTTTTATTCCTTTCCAAGACTTTTCAGCGGCAAGACTATTAAAAAAAACAAACAAACTATTCAAAAAGCACACAGAGAGACAAACAAGGCGGCGCTACAAAAACCCGAGAAAAGGAGACAAACTCCAGCTAGGCTTCCAAAGAGGATGACGAGTAACAGATTTTTAGAAGATCTCCCGGTCCCTGGCCTTCAGACCTGCGTGTGACCGGCTCCCACGAAAAGCTGAGAGGAGGAAGGGAGGGGGGCGAATGCCGGCCCCGGAATGACCCCACCGCCGCTACTCCCTGCCTCCTTCCTAATTCTCCCTGGTGGAAGATTACTGTTTCTCACCTGTCTCCTTCTGCATATTGTCCCTCAGCAGGTCACCGCTGGAGAGGTGCTTCACCCCGAAGTGTTTGACGATGCGGGCGGAGATGGTGCCTTTACCGGAGCCCGGCGGTCCCATAATGACAGCGCGCAGCAGCGGCGGTAGCACCATGCTGGAACTGCTACCGGTGGCGGCAGCTGATGGGCAGGACCGACGCGCCTCCTTCCCAGGTAGCGCCGCCTCTACTGCCCTCCGTAGAAGCGGGGATGGAGGAGGCGGGCAGTGAGGGAAGGCGAGGCAGATCCTCCCAGAGAAAACCAGTGGTAGCTTTTATGGCTGTCAATCAGGGGCAGGAAGGAAAGGTCCTTTACGTAAACGCACGGCGGGGGGGCGTGAGGGGAGAGGGAGTGGCAAAATGAATCCTGCGGCGAAACAGGGAAGCATCCCAGAAAGTAAAGCGAGAAGCTGGAAACACCTGAAAGCAGAATGGAGCAAGGTGAGAGTCGATCTCCACCCCGAGTAACAGGGGACAGGACATGAGGAAACGGCCTCAAGTTGCACCAGGGAGGGCTTGGCTTGAGTATTCTTCACTACAGCAGTGGAACAGGCTACCCAGGGAGGTGGTTGAGTCACCAACCCTGGAGACACTCAAAAGCTGGGTAGATATAGTGCCGAGTGGCAGGTTTAGTGCTTACTTGGGTAATGTTAGATTGATGGTTGGACTCAATGATCTTAAAGGCCCTTTCTGACCTAGATGATTATGTGAGCCACCATCCTATGAGCTGTCCTTACTGGCCTTGACAAACCTCCCCGTCCCATTTTCATCTGCTCCTGAAGGCCCCCAGCCTGTGCCCACTCTAGGTCCAGAGTGATGGTAAGGAATTCCAAGAGCGACTAGAGACACATGGTTGTCACCCCATGGTTGCTGGGGCTACTGGCATATGCTATGGGGTGAGTGAGCTGGCTCTGCCCCACAGCATCTCTGTTCCTGCTGACCTCTGGTAAATAAGCTCCAACTGGTGCCAATCCGATGCATTTTTTTAAAAGCTCGACATGCACCATTTACCAGTGTTCTCTGTTGCTTACAATCACAGGGTCACCTGAAAAATCCACCTCTAGAACCTTCCTCTGAAAGGTTCTGGAGATTGAACGTAGGCAGGAGAAAATAAAAACTTTAGAATGTGGGTGGGTCGGGATGCCCCGGTCAGGGTCTGCTAATTTTCAACAAGGTAAGACAGAACACAAAGGCAGAATAAAAAGGCCCAGATGTATAAGTAAAATAATAGATGCTGCAGTTGTGCTCCTTAATCAAGGACCACAGAAACTTGAGGTAGCAGCAGAATCACCCCCAAAGGTGAAAAGTTCAACCCTGAGGAAGACTACACACTTCAACACAAGATGGTGGTGTTACAACCCAAAAACGACCACTGACCCATTTCTTCGGGACTAAGTGAAACTGAAAAAGAGCACTGATTCAAATTAGCACATGGAGTGAGGACTAGTATTAGCACAGATAAGAGTTTCATGAATATACATGTATCTCATGATAAATCCCGATTATTTCAGGACCTATGTGTGTACATAAGGAGGAGCTATCCCCCATGTTGCCCAGTGCTACAATAAAGAAAAGCCTGCTCAATAGCACTGCTTATCTGGTTTAACTTTGTTTCTGTGTTTAAAGATGCTCTGGCAGCTCTCAGCCTACGATGACCAAATGATCTCACAGAAAGTAGAGCTCAAGCCAAAACACTGAAATGCAGCTTGCCATTTTATAGCCTGCTTTAATTGCAATGGTTCTACAAGTGATTTGCAACAGCATGAGGAAAAGCTTCAAATGGGTACGTGGTATTGAGCAACAGTATGAAAATTAGAATATTGCCTTTATTGCCTATATTGCGATTAAACAGGGAGGCAATAGTTTGGCACAGAAATGTTAGCGCGGGCATTTCCCACGGCCGGACATTCGGACGGCTTAATTTCTCTGTGAAGGCTCTATCTGAACTCCTACATCCTTTACGGCAGAGGCTGGAAGCGCAGCCTTCTGCTGGGTGGGGATCTTTCTTAACTCCTCACAACCGGTGACAACCGCCCTTAATTACAGGAAACACCCATCCTCCACTTGTCGACGCTCTTGAAAGGCCCCTTTTATCTGTAGGAGGGAGGAGAGAGGCCGTTGGTGCGTTTGCGCCTCGTTTCAGTGCTCCGCCGAGGGAAACGGCTCCGCCCCGCGCTTCCTCATGCTGCGCCACCTCCCGGAGCTGCTGGTGTGTGTTCCGACCTCGCTCCTTTCCTCGGCTACGAAAAGCCCCGAGAACGAGTTTCCTCCAGGCTTTTTTTTTTGCCGAGATTCCCTTTCCCTGTACGGGCCGTCCTCCGCTGGAGCTGGTGTCCTCAGCGAGTAGGTGAGGTCTCACCAGAGCCGGCTAGAAGTAGAAAATCACCTCTGGCCACAGTTCTTCTGTTGCAGCCCAGGATAAAGTTGTCGTGTGCACATTATTCAGCTCATGTTCACCTTTTCATCCACCAGTATCCCCAAGTCCTTTTCCACTGGGTTGCCCTCCATCATGTCATCTTCCAGTCTATACTGACAATGAGGATTGCTCTGACCCAAGTGTTGAACCCTCCACTTGTCCTCCTTGAATTTCTTGAGATTTGCATGGGCTCACCCCTCTTACCTGTCCAGATCCCTCTGGACGACATCCATTCCTTCTGATGTGTCAACTGTGCCACACAGCTTGGTGCCATCTGCAGACTTGCCTGGCTTCATACACTCTCACTCACTGCCATACTAATAAGGACTCTCTCTCTAATATAGACTGTTGCTGTCAAGGATTCTCTCATTCTCTTTCACTCTGCAGTGCCTGCATCCTGGGCTTGCCTCCATCTACCCAGGTATTGCCGCAGAGATTCCCTGGTCTGCAAAGCATCAAAATTAAACTTGTTCTTAGCCTTTCATCTCTGGTTTTGTAGTTGTTCCTGTCTTTGAGAGGTCATGGAGAAGAGGAGCGGTGATTGAGGACTGGAGTCATAAAGACATGGCAGTCTTTATGAAGGGCAACGAGGTGGAGCTGGGAAACAACAGGCCAGTGAGCTCAAGCTCTGTCACTGCAAGGGTGATGGGACAGCTCACCCTGCATGGCATCTCTAAGCATGGGAAGGAAAAGGCAGCTATCGAGTGTTCAGCACAGATTCAGCTAGAGGAAACGTGCTTAACCAATGGGATAGCCTTCTCAGACAGAGTGGCCGGCAGGGAGGATGAGGGTAGAGCTAGGATGAATGGGTTAGATGGGTGTACAGTGGGGTGGACTGCAAACTAAATGAATGAGAGAGCTAAGAGCGGTGTGCTGAGAAGCTCTAATGGGAGTTACAGCCAGCACTCTGCAACTAGCAGTGTTCCTCAGGGGTAAGAACCGGATCCATTCTTGTTCAACGTACTCATCAACAACATGGATGAGGAGAGAGAGTGTATGCTCAGCAAGACTGCTGATGCCACCAAGCTGGGAGGAGTAGCTGCCACACTAGAAGGTCAGGCTGACATACAGCAAGACCTGGATGGGCTGTAGAGCTGGGCAGAGAGGAACCTGATGAAATTCAATGAAGGCAAGCATAGGGTCCCATACCTAGGGAGAAATAACCCCATATGGCTGTACAGATTAGGGCTGACCTGCTGTAGAGCAGAGATCTGGGAGTTGTGCATTCTTGTGCAATCGGATTCAGGCAAAGCTGCTTAGGCGGGGGCTGGATTACATGAACTCCAAAGGTCCCTCCTAGCTTCTACCATCATGTGATTCTGTGACTCTTTTAGCTGGTGCTGAATGCTGCCTGCTCTTAAGCTTTGCTTTGAATCATGATCACCAGAAACGAGGCTATATATCAGCTGTGAAAACTCAGATCTCTGCTGGTAAAGAGGAAGAGTATTAAAGGAGGGAAATAGGAAGGGATGGAACTATCAACAAGGATAACTTTAACTCAAGGGTAGTCAGTACTGTGGATCCAGTGACACCTTGCAGGTCCCGCTTCATCTTCTCTTGGTGACGAAGTTCCATGGTGTGTTTGACTCCTGCTGTTCTTTAGATGCCATACTGTCTCCTGCCTGAGCCTCGGTTGTCCACAGCAATCCTTTGTTCCTCTGTGCCCACACCATGTTCACATGGTACAACTGACCGGGTTGCAAGTGCCCATTTGCTCACCCACTGCACACTGTTTGTGCAGAACCTGATGGAAACGCTTCTCCCTTATCTTGGAAAATTTTCTAGTGAGCCTGGGGCAGAAGGGATGGAATCCCCTGTTGGTCATTGTGCATCCTTTATTGGTTGTCCCAGACATGGTTGACCCCCATGTGGGACCCCACTAGTCCCAGTCCCCAGATCCAAGATGTCCCCTGATGTTGGGGGATGGGCACAGGCTAGGGAGTTAACGACTGCCATCAAGTTCTCCGAGCAGGACAAAAACATAGATCGAGGCCTGAGGCAGACCTCGCCAGGTTGGAGCCATAGCCGTGTGACGACCTTGACGATCCTGTATGTCCTTGGAGGCCTGGGGGAGTGCTGAGGAACTAGTGAACAAGGAACTCATGGTCAACTGTGCCAGAAGGAGAAAAGAGAGAAACCGCAAGGGGAGGGTTCGACACTGATGATGTAACATGTGACCAATCGGAGTGTGACTAGTGGGCATGGTTAACCATAGCTGTATATAAGCTTGTCTGATGCTCTCAATAAACGAGATTTGCTGATCATGATAGCATGAGGCTTGTCTCCCGCGACTCCGTTCCCGACACCCTGAATGGAATGGAGGGGACTCAGAAGGAGCTTTGGGGATAATGATGGCCAAATGGTGCCGGGCTCTGAAGATTCCTTCCTGGGGGCAGATGTGGGGATGGGCCTCATGCCAAAGGATGCACATCCTCAAGGACCTTAGGCAAAAGAAGGCTATGGGAGTGTGGTCTCCATTAACTCATTTTGGAAATATGCTGTGGTGGAGAGAAAGGGGAAAGCCTGAGGAGGGCCTCAGCCTGCACAAGGCAGAAAATGGCAGCTTTGAGAGAGCCCCTGAAATCACATTGCTCTGCACCAGACAAAACGCAGAACCCCTCTAGTCTCTTCTCCTTTTTATGCCTTAGCTTTTATTGAGGAAAGAAGATCCATGTAGCTGACGGCATGATCTTCCCATGTACTTGCACTTGATAAATGCAGGTGTATCTTAGTTTTCCCCAGTGGCTCCGCATGCCAAGTTTCAGTAGCTGGAAGGCTTTGGGAATCCCATTCTGCCAGGAAACCACAGCAAAAAGCAGCATCACTCCTGGGTGTAAAAAGTGACAGCTGACTCCATACATCTTCCTCTGACAGCCCAGCCTCTGCTGTGGAACCAACTCCCACTATAGCAGGATACACCTCCCTGGCAGCTGCAGCTGGGGAGTTGAAGGAAACCACAGAGACATGGGGCTGGCTTGGTCTTCATTACACTTTTGCCTTCCTTCCAAACCCCACCAGTGTTTCTCTCTGGGCCAAATACAGGCCCCTGAGTCAACACTTCTTTTGCAAGCAGCTTGCTAGTGAATGGAAGTTTCTGCCCTGGTCCCTTGTCCACATGCACACACCATACCTGCAGAGGGAAGGTCTGGACTGGCTCTTTCTGCTGAAAGGTAAGCAGAGTTTCTTCTTCACTTTGCTCATCCAGTCCCCTACAGATAAAGCAAAGGGGAGGAAGTCAGGCTCAATGCAAACATGATCATTCCAAATCTAAAACCATGATCTGTACCCCACGTCTGCAGTCTGGTTAAGGATGTTGTGAGGCTGTCTGTCTCTTTGTGTATTACTCTGGAGCCTGGAGGTGCTGGGCCAAAACGTAATGAACAAGCCTAAGGAGGAGTGCATAGACCAGCAAGTCCCCAGTACAGCTTTTCACTGTGCCAAGGTCCCAACCCCTAGTGCCTGGCAGAGCCATAGAGAGAAAGTGAAATCTCAGGGGGCTCTGCTGAAAGGCCCAATGGGAGAGGTTATCTTTGATCTGTGCTGGATGGTGATGTTTCTCAGTTGTACTTGAACGGGCAACTGGATCAGCACCTCACTCTGAGAGCCTTGGAAGGGCCAGCAGTATCCCAGCGAAGCATCTGGCTGAGAGCAGAGGGCGTGGGGATGTGGTGGAGCCCCTGTGCTCCCAGGCAGCCAGCCAGACGCCGGGCTCAGACAGCACGGCGTGCCGGGAAGCGGCTAAAGGCGCCCAGCTTTCTTCCCGGCCTGGGAAAGAGGAAAACAGGCAGGCGGTTGGAAACGTCTCGTGCCCTGCACCACAGCCAGGGCTTTCGAGAAACCTCTCTGCTCTGCTCTCAGCTCTGCAGCTTCCTCCTACCCAGTATTGCCCTGTTGGAAAGGGACCCAAACCTGTCAGCGTTTACGAGGCATTTGGACAATATCCTTAACAACAGGTTTTCACAGGTCAGCCCTAATGTGGTCACATAGCTGGGGTAGGTGACAGCTGTAGGTCCCTTACAACCGGAATTCTCCTGTAGTAAGAAACTTCTTTCCATCTCTGCAGTAGCAA
>VZTY01015804.1:83864-116174 GCA_013400935.1 Turnix velox
CCAGAGTTACCGCTCGGGACAGCCGAAGAGAACCCGCCACAAGCAGTCGAAAATGGGAACAGCGTCTCATTGGCCCCTAATGGCCGCAGCCGCTCCGCCCCTCGCCCTCTGACCCCGCACGCGGCCGCTTCCTGTTTCTCCGCACGCGGGCGCGGCAGCATGGCGGGCGGTGGTGTGAGTGGCTCGGCTACCCTCTTGAGCTATACCGGCTGCAGCTTCCTGCGACAGCGCCTGGTGCTCGCTACTCTCAGCGGGCGGCCGCTAAAAATCCGCAAGATCCGCGCTAAGGAGGAGGACCCAGGTCTCCGCGGTGAGTTGTGGGGCACTGGCGCGTGAGGAGAGGCGCCCGCTGGTGTGAGAGATGGGCAGAAGGGGTAAAGGGGAGGAAAGGTAAGCGTTTTCCCCGGGGCAGCTCGGCTCGCTTTGCTGCCCGCGTGGGGCTTTGAGTGGCCCATGGGAAGGTGCCACGCGTGAGGCTGCCCCCCCAGCCCCACCTTCCCTGGGTCATGCCGGCCAAAACTTGTGGAATTTGGGGGTGCGGGGAGCGGACGAGCAGGTTTCCGCAGCCGTGTCGAGTTTGGCATTGCACTTCGGGTTTGTCCTTTTTTTGTTTGTTTTTTAATCTGGCTTGGGAGCCCCGGGGTAAGCCTGAATCTCCTTATATGATCGCAGTGAGGAGGCGGGTAGACAAACGCTTCTGTATTGTTCAGTCATGTTTTGCGCAAGGTGTGAAGTTCTGAATAGGGATAGAGAATATTTTTGCTCTAGAGGAGGTTTCATCTCACATAGAGCCAGAAATTCTCCTTCTCAGCTGTCAGAGCACTGTCTGTGTGCTTGCTTAAACTCTTGCTGTCACGCAAAGGATTTATTATTGGTATGTTTAGTGGTAGTGAAACTTGTGGATTTTCCCGAAGATGTTTGAATTGCATCTTTGAAGACTGATTGTAGCAGAAAAACAGTAACAGCGAATTCTGATATTTGTTGCTGAGTCAGTATACAGTCTTTACTGCTTTGCATGACTGGAGCTTTAACAATGAAGACTTTTCTTTAGTTTTGTTCTCCAAGAGGGAAAGGTGTATTTGCTTGTCTTGGAAGAGGCCGTAGAGCTCTCATACGAGCTTTTAAGTTTAGAAATGGTCATTAACAGGGAACAGAAGAGATACTGATGTGACTGGGACATTAACTGTATTATGTAAATATTAAAAAACTGAAGTTCTGTATGTAACTCTTTCATTGAAATGTTTATTCATCCTAAAATCTTGTATAAAAAGAAATAAGCAGTTAGTGTCTAAGAAGTAACTGCGTGTTTTTGCTAAGGAAGTTCTGGAACCTTACAACCATTACGCAGATGCCAGTGGTCCTTTAAACTACCTGAGTTTTGAACTCGATGTATGTTCACATATTTTCCTAGGACTGAGTTTCAATGTGGGATAAGTAAGAACTAGAATACCCACATATCCCATCTCCCTCTTCCCCCCACTTTTTTTTTTGTTGTTAAATATGGTCGTCCTCTTCTGTGTCTCTGAGGAAGAATGCACACAAACAAAAGAAACTGAGGTATTAGTGTACACGGTAAGCAGGAGAGGCGGTAATGGAGAGACTTGTGTTACAGTTCTGGAAATAGGAAAGTCTGCACATTGTTAATTGTATCTGTGGAACAAGTGCTACAGCAACACTTTACAGCCTCTGAGTGTCCCCTTTTTTAAACTAAGACAGGGAATAAGGTGTTAATAACTTGTTGTGCTTAACTGTGTGGAGTCTGTTTCTTAGGATTTGTGTGCTTTGGTTTTTACAAATGTAAATTGTCAAAGGTTTTAACCTGGATTTGATTCGTCCCCCAGGCCACTGTAGTCGGAAGAAAAGCAAGTGTAAATTCACCGTGTCACTGAGGAAGGGCACACAGCTAGTCCAATGGTCTCATGTTGGGACATTTCAATTGATTTGAAAGCATCTCTAAGAATGGAAGCTCAAATTAATATCTTCATTATACTGCAACATGATGAAGAGTGAAGGGAATTGCAAGGGGCAGGAATGGAAAAAATGCACAAGTATGGTGTTGAAGTTTCCTACTTTTTTCAGGAATAAATTTAAGGAACTTTAAAATTCTGGTTTTGTTCTACTCAGATTTTGAAGCTAGCTTTATTCGCCTGATTGACAAAGTGACCAATGGCTCTCGGATTGAAATAAACCAGACAGGTGAGATCTATTTTCTCTTCTTCCTCTGTTCTGGTCCTTTGGTTTGTATTTGTTACTGCAGTGAAATTAAAGTTTTGGCTTGGCAGAGGTTGTGGATTCAGACAGCATTGACTGAGGCAACTGAACCAACCCGAGAAATTTCATAGTAATTGATCATAAGGAAGTAGATAAGAGCTCCATCATAATGCATAGAGTTAAGTAAACTGTCTTACTTATTAATAAAATCAGTGGTGCAAGATTTCTTAGTGTGGGAAGGTTCCTCTGAACCAAACCAGATTTTTTGAAGGTCAGGTTTCTTCTGAACAAGGCTTCTTGTCTGTTCATACTCCGGAACATATCCCACATAAAAATCTCATATGGTTCTTGTCCTCTTTCTTTTTTTTTATTTGAGGATGTTAAGGATTATGGTTGGTTAATAAAGCAGATGAACTATCACCAGATATACTGAGATAACAATGATGTGATGGTCTGGTGAAAATTTGTCTGCTATGGAGGATAACAGTTTGTATCAGTGTTTCAGGGATTGCATAAAATGCCTTGATTTTTTTCAGGAGGAGGAGAAAGGTTAAATGATGTGCAAGGCAGACACACTTACCTGTTGGCACATTTATTAACTGTGGACTTAGGAATGAACAGCATGGTGAAGTGTTACCATCTTTGTAATTATTCTGTCTCCAGTTTGCCTGTATGCCTTACAGCAAGGTGTCTTTGTGCTGTAGTAATGGCCATTGTGCTGACTGTGCTCTGAACTGGTTTCTTCTGGTCACTTCTTCCACAGGTACCAGCTTGTATTATCAGCCGGGACTTCTGTATGGAGGCTCGCTGGAACACGACTGCAGCACCAGTCGCAGTATTGGCTACTATTTGGAAAGTCTTCTTTGCTTGGCACCTTTTATGAAACATCCATTGAAGATTGTTCTGAGGGGAGTAACAAATGATCAAGTAGATCCTTCGGTAAGTAATAAAATTCAGCAGAGGATGATTTTTTTCTTGCTAAAATCCCACCAAAACAAACAAAAAATATTACGAAGCAATCTCTAAAGCATATTGCATTTCCATCATCTGTTACATCCTGAAGTATCCAGTGTTACTGCAAGTGCCAGCCAACTCTTGGAATCAAACAAGCATCCGCTAAATTGCTTCTTTTGTGCATCATGCTCCAAGCTGCAGTTTGTAATTCATTTTTTGATGTGTAGTTTGGTACGGTTTTAGTCTTCTCCCATGGATGTTCCCTGTAAATGCAGTGTGAGGCCCTGCCACCACTGGCTTACTTCTCCTGTTCTCTTAGAAATCAAATGGGTTGTTTCTCCTGCTCTTCATACTGTAAAAAGAGAATTCTTATATTGGAGTGTGACAAGGTATTCTTCTGTTATATGCTGGACTAGTGCTATATACTAGTGCTGCTGTGAAGCTACTTTTCTGTTCAAACCGAAGTTGCATGGCAATTACGAAATTACAGTTGCAGAAATATGTAGTAACTCTCCGATTCTTCAGAAAGACACTAGAAGGCATAATAGATTAAATTACTACAAAAACCTTGCCTTAATTTTTGCTGCTAATATAGAGTCCTCAGTTTTGATATTGTTAAAAGAAACGAACTATGGATAATGTGTCATTAAAGCAACAGTGTAATGGTTAGTGGTAATACACTTCTTTTCTCCCATAAAAATCCAAACCTCATGGCATTTGGAGGACAGCACTGCTGTTTACCAAGATTCTTTTCCTCTGAGTAGGTTACATAAATAATTGTTATCTGAAAAAACTAATCCAATTTAAATGAATACAAGCAGTATTAAGTGTAGTATTAGATGAGCCTTGAAGTTCTGTGGTTATTTATGGCTTTTCAGCTGCACTTCTCTTGACATTCAAAAAACTCTCACCTATGGCTTAGTGAGACACCCTCATGAGTCAAAGGATCAGTGAAAGATGTTGTGTGCAACACTGTCAAAAAAGAAAGAAAGAAAGAAACCTAAAATCGTAGAATCACAGAATGGTTTGGAACGGACCTTGAAGATCATCTAGTTCCAACCCCCCCACCAGAGGCACTCATCATGATTAAAAGTACTTTATAGAAATTGTATGTGGTAAGAATAAAATAAGTCTTAAAAGAAGTCTCTTTTGGTTGAGTGGAACTTTTTAATCACATACGAGAAATTTTAAAAGAATCTGGAGACAGAGCAGTACAATCTCAGTGTTGCTTTTAAGTAAATTTGAACTCTCATCTAAGCAGCTTCCTTTTGATTCTGGAAATGAACCCTTTTCAGGCATCAGTCACATTGGACAATGGAGATTAAACAGTTTTAGTTGAAATGTGTGTGAGAATTTGAACCTGATAAAGAGGGCTTGCTCTGACCAAAAATTAGACATTGAAGAGCACTGACATAAATCAGCTGTTTGCAATACATAATACTGAGTTTAAATAAAATGTAGATGTGCATGGGAAGGAGTTACATCTCAAGATCACTGTCCTGTAGAACCACAACTGTCGTTGCTGTGACTCAGCTCACATGTGGTAACTTCTTCAGTGGTAGTAACTGCAATAGGAGCTATTCCTAAAACCACTTAAAACTAGGTTTATGTCTGTTCTTCAACTACTTCAAGTTGTTTTACAAGGTTTTGTGTATGTCATATGGATCTGCAAGTTGCTGAGACTAAAAGCTACCCTAATTGGTTTATGTGCTTAAGTAAATGGGAACTTGGTTATAAATTTATTTAGGCTTTTATTTTTCACTGGGCAGAATGTGTTTAGAAACTAGAGAAACATTTCAGTATCCTTTTTGGGCAAGCATAAGTTAATAAATTTATCCATCCATATGTACACATTCTGGGTTACCAAGGAGGAGGGGAAATCACAAACAATGTAAATACCTAGTGGGTAGTTTAAAACAGGCAAGCTTTCATTTGTGCTCATTTTGTAAGAAACTCTCCATCTCAACTCAGTGGGGGCAATAGACAAGGCAACCTCAAGAGTCCATGTAATCCAGTTCCTCTGATGGGGCAGGAACACCTAGATCCGGTCACACAGGAAGGTAACTACCCCTTGCCAGTCCCCCCAGCCCATGCCACCAGGGTTAGTGATGTCTGTTGCTCTCCCATTTTCCACCAGTGCTTTAGCATCACTGTGGAAGGCCACTGGATTTGTCATACTTGACTTGCCCTTGATGAAGCCATGTTGGCTATCACCAATCACTTTGTATTTTCCATGTGCCTTAGTAGAGATTGCTCATCAGAGATTGTGAGCAGGAGGATCTGCGCCTTGATCTTGCAATGTACAGAGGAGAGACTGATTAGCCTGTGCTCCCCTGGGCCTTTTTTCCTTTTTTGAGAGATAGGAGTTATATTTCCCCTTTTCCAGTCAGCTAGAACTTAAGCAGACTGCTGTGACTCTTTCAATGTAGTGGAAAGCAGTTTAGCAACTTTATCTGACAGCTTTGTGGTAGCTAATGGATCAGGCATACCACTTAAAATTGGTTCTTGTTTTTTAAAAATTGTGGATGTCTTTAAAAGATAAAGGGTTATATTTATGCTAGTCTGAACAAGCAGTGTCTGTTGGACTTGAAAAGTTGTTGGCATTTGAGGTGAGGCATGCCCTCGGTTGCATCCTTGTCTTGGCACAGCTTGGTATTGTCTTGTCTGCTCAGGAGATGGAACTGCCCTTCAAGGCTGTGCTTGAAGGGTGACTTGCCAGCTGAATGTGGTTTTGATTCTGCTTCCAGCATGTGATTTCTAGTAAAGTCCTAGCTGAACTCGCACTCATATGCTAAGCAGAGCAGCGTTACCCATTTCCTTGAATGTTGCCGATTACTTTCTCTATTTAGGCTTTGGAAGAGAGACAGTCTCTTATTATGTGTCTATCTAGTAGCTGATAAGTATCATGCCTGGAGCTTGTCTGAGGACTAGCAATTATGGTAAGTCTTGAAATTTTTAGGAACGGACAAATCAGCCTCAGAACTGATCCAGCTTATTATGCTGGCATGTGATGGATGTGCTTTCTCTACAGAATCGTGAAAGTGGAAATGGAGAAGGGAAAGCGAGTTGCTGCACAGCAAGGTTGTTTGGTTTTTTTTTCTTTAAGTGGTGTATTTTATTCTCTAAGTAAGAGGGAGAAATACTATGTAACTTTAATCTGAACCATATCAGCTTGTTGTAGCTTCGCATACGTCTGCTTGTGCACATGCATGTCAGGAAAGGTTTTCTCTCTCAAAGTCAAATTTGTGTGACTAATGAGTACTGTTGAGGGGCCAAATTAAGCTAGCCTGACTATAAACGATATGTTAAAATTTAATAATAGAATTTTAAAATAACTCAAATATCAACACAGTACCAAATATAAATTAAAAATAATGCCAAATGACCTTCTGTAAGAAGAAAAGAACGTTTCCCGTCTGGATTTGAAGAATAAGAACTGAAACGTGCAGTTGCTCAAGTAGCCCTAACAGGTTGTTCACAGCTTTGTAAGTGAGATATGGGCTACTTTTTCATCAGTGGCTTTCTCCTGCAAGCAGAGAGAGAGAAATTCAAGAATTATGGATTCTGGCTGAAGTTGTGGAAAGGAGGTTGCTCTTTTTTCTTGCCTCTTCAACTGCTGCCAGCCATGTGCCTGTTTTCTCCACCTACATTTAGTTTGTCTTTGGTTATGCTGGTTCTGTCTCTCACAAGCTGCTTGTTACGGGTGTGCCGTGGTTCTGCTAAATAATTTTTGTTACCCTTGGCAAGGCAACTGAAGTTTCAAGAGAGAGAAGTAAATCATGGTCACTGTTGTGTTAAGTAGGCAATTAGATGGAGCAATGGCAAGGAAAATCCTGCTCATATCTGGATCTAGCAAGCATATGGCTCAAGGGGAATAGGTACATAGTTGATGGATCACCTGCTTCAGATTTCTTAAAGTATTTTAATACAATTTATGTAGAAGCTACTTCTCAGAAACAGGTGAAAACAAGTTCTTGTCAAAAGGGTGAGGTTCTGCCTGACAAATCAAGGGCCTAATTGTTCCACAATTCAAAGGTTCTTGCTGTCATCCTGCAGTTTTAGCATTTAATTATGGAGGAATGTAATTTTTTCAATAACTATTCAGAGAGAAAAGTAATCTGTTTTAGCTGAACCATAATCATACTGAACAAGAAATTCAGAACAGGAAATTCCATTTCCCAGTAATATTTTTAATCAAATTTTTTGAATAATGAAATACCGTGGTTGCCTGATAGTAACCAAAGCTCTCCATGGTCTTTCCATAAAATATCTAGTTTGGAGAAGGCTCATCTTTGTTAGGCATTTCATAATGCAATGATTTTTAAGTTATTGACTTCTGCAAGTGCCACTAAAGAGTCTGCTTTCTTCATTCTGTGTTCTGTAGGTTGATGTCCTCAAGGCTACAGCTCTACCCCTACTGAAGAAGTTTGGAATTGATGGTGAAGGTCTGGTAATCAAAGTAAGACAATTTGTTCCTTTCTGAAAAAACATTTCTAAAATTGCCTCTTGTTCTTGATGTGTTTTAAATGGCATCCCATCCACACAGTGATGGAAGATGTGATGGAAGAGAGATGCAAGGACTGTGAGTACAGAGGGTAAGGAGAAAGTAGTGACTTTTCTTGGTCTGCAAGATCTTTGCAAGCTAAAAAATGCTTTGCTTTCTTGTTCCTCTTAATTTCATTTAATTTTTCTTCCACTTGACTTTCTTGCCCTCTGCTTAGGGCTAGGGTTCTTTTTTATCCTTCACCAGCAGAGAAGCTGAATCTGAGTTTTAATAATTGTGTTTCGGTACCAGTTTGGAAAGAGACTATAAAGAATACACTCTCCACAGGCCCTATAAATCTGGGTGTAGAATAGATACTCTTTTTGCAAGGTTGGAGAATGAAACTTTATCCTTTCAGTTTAAAACATTCAAAGGTCCTAGCTGTGTTAAGTCTTTGTTTGCTTTGCTAAACCTCATCTTGGTGCTTGCTTGCCCCCTGACCATGGCCCAGGACCCCATGTCATACTCCTGTCAGTACCTTCTCCAGTGACCCCACAATGGAGTCAGTCACCAGCTTTCCACAGCCCTGCTCTGTCTAGCTAAGGGACACCCAGACATGTGTCTGTCTCATCCCCATTTTTGTGGACATTGGCTGGGATGATGCAGCAGGCTTGGGCTGGCCTGGCCTATGTGTGGGATTAAGTCCTTTCTGGTCCCCTGTACAAAGCAGCAGACGCTTTTAGGCTTTTTTCAGCAATGAGGTACAGATTTGCTACAAAAGATCAGTCTTAAGCTAAGTTTGCCATCCTGCTAAAAGGATTAAGTTTTTTTTGATTGGTTCAGTTTTGTTCTCGTGCCTTACTGTACTTGAGAAAGAGAAGGGAAAAAATCAATTTCTGTCTTCAGGATGTATTTTTCTCACCTGTGTTCAGATAATACCTCTACTGATGACATTTTTTTATGTGTGAAATAAAAGCTATAATTTTCCAGTGTGTAAGTGCATTTTTACTGCTCTTTACTAGCCTGTTTTTTCCATCTGTTACTGTTTCTAGATCAATCGGAGAGGAATGCCTCCTAAGGGGGGAGGAGAGGTTGTGTTTTCTTGCCCCATGAGAAAGGTCTTGCAGCCTGTTCAGTTCACAGACCCTGGCAAAATTAAGCGCATCAGAGGAACAGCGTATCCTTTTCTTGGTTTATTTTATTTCTTTTAAAAGAGTTTACTTTGTAAAAAATAAGCATCCCAATTTGAACTCAGGGGAGTGTACCTGTGTTCCAGAACATGTATCCAGACTAACATTACACAGAAAGATCACACAAAGTAATCTTAAATACAGCAGTAACAAATGTAGCTTTGTTATGCACTGAATATGCATCATCGTGGCTGTTGGTGAGTCTAACAGTGTTCGATGGGAGCTTAAATTTTAGTTTAGTTTACATCTCACTATACATGTGAATGTGCTTTCTTTTTTTATGAAGTTTGCTCTTCAGTTGTAGAAGTGCCACTGGAAATCAAAGTGGAGGCAGCCTTCTGTGCAGAGATAAGGGCACATACTATTGCTGTAGATTAATTAGTTTAGCAAACAGAACTGCACATCTAGCTACTGTCTTGTTTGGGTGGGTTTTAAATTATTTTTTTTGGTGTGATTTTGATATGATTTTTGTCATGAATCTGTCACCATCGGAAGAAAGCAGTATACCTTACAGGCAAGGTATACTAAAGGTTATATTTCATGAGTTCCTCCTCTGTCTGGAGCATTTGACAAGCTGTAGTTTAATTTCTAATTACAGGCGTCAAACATGATCTGGCTTTGATTACTGAAAAGCAGGAGTGGGGGTAGGCTTCCTGTTATAGGTGCAGATTTTCAGCCTGTTCCTCCTTTTACTTTGTGGCACACCATGGTAATTGAGCATGAGCACAGTACGTCTTGGACCTCTATTTTGAACAACAGCATTTGGTTGAGTGCAACACTACCAAGTGAGAGCAATTTTCCCGCGCCCATATGTTGAAGAATAACAAAGTAGTTTAGTCCACTGATATCTTGATGCTCCTCTTTTGTAAGTCATTATGTCCTTTGTTTCTGTATGAGAGAGAGAGATGGAAGAAATTATCACGGCTTTAATGCCATCTTTCTAAATTGACATTAATATAGAGCACCGTCCTTGACCATTTTAACTGAGTTTGATTGAATGTATATGACCTACAGGTTTTCCTTTGGGTTTTCTTAGGCTTTTTCTAAAGGAGAGGCATTTTAGTCTGGCCAATTAAGTGGTCCTTCAAGCCAAGAGAAAACAAAACATCTGGAATGATATGTGCTTAGGTCTTTTATGTGTGTATTTTATTCCTTCAGAAGTCAGCTGGGGGTGGTGAGACACTGGAACAGGTTGCCCAGAGAAGTTGTGGATGCCCCCTCTCTGGAGGCCAGGCTGGATGAGGCATTGAGCAGCCTGGTCTAGTGGGAGGTGTCTCTGCCTATGGCAGGGTTGTTGGAACCAGATGATCTGTAAGGTCCCTTCCAACCCAAACTATGCTATGATTCTGTGATTCTAACTGAGCAGTTCTGCACCCTCACAGCTGGGGAGCTTGTGCAGCAGCAACTGTTCATAGCCATCCAAAATACTGAGTGTACTCTTTGTGCAGATCAGTTTTCTGATTATTATTTACTGGGTTTGCTCTTAAGGTTTTGAAGATTTTAATTTACCTTCTACATAAGAGCACATGCAATAGAAATTTTTCTAGAAAATTTTGGAAATTCCCCTCTTCCAGCTGGGTGTTTTGTGAATGTGTTCTCTGCATTGATGTGTGCATGTAGTCACAGACAGTGATTCAGTGTGCAGAGGATGAGTCTGCATTGTGGTTGGGATGGAACACAAGGTGCTTTTTGTATTTAAAAATTAGTTGGGAATATCACTGGAGCAGGATTTGAGTAAAGGGGAGTAAAGGCAGTTCATGTCTTATGTACCCTATGGAGGTCTGTTAGGGTGAGCAGGAAGTGGTAATTTGTTAGCTGCACCTGTTACCCTGATATGCTGATTGACTAGAGACCATGACTGACCTACAGTGCTGCAAAATAATTGGAGAGAGAAGATGTTTTGAGTTTTACAGCCCTTTAAAATTACTTTTTTCTTTTGATAAAACTTTTGTTTTTAATTTCGTCTACACCATTTTTTCCTGACAGCAACAGAAAGACAGGATTTCTTGTTACATATTCACAGGAACTTCACCCATCACCATCTTGCAATAGTAAATGAGGAGCAGAGCATATAAGGCTTCATTTATCATATGAAAATACAGGGTGATGGAACAGCAACTTAAGGTTATTTAAAGCAATTTCTAAGAAAGGGGTTTACTAGTTAAATTGCTTTTCTACATTTGTTCTGTGTACCTGGCTTCAAGATATATCACTGAAAAGATTGTCAGAAGCACTTATGGACATGTTCTTCCCTTGATATGGGTAAATGGACCAGAGCTCATGATAGGGTCTGTAGCACAAAACAGCTTTTTCCAAAATAGTGCTTTTGGACCTCTCAGCCACTTTGGTCATTCTCTGGTTTAAATTTTTGTGACCACAGTGAATTCCTCAACTTGGAAATGTAGATACTCTGTCAGAGTGTCACCACAGATGGCAAATAGAATGGTGGAATCTGCAAGAAGCATCCTGAATAAATTCCTTCCAGACATTTATATTTACACAGATCACATGAAGGGGGCCAGCTCTGGAAAGTGAGTATCCAGTATTCACAAGGAACAGAAATGTAATTCTGCATTTATTCATCTGCTAGGGTATTGTGATCTGTAATTGTACTGAATTTTAAACAATGATTTTCTGTTTTGTTTGAAATAAATATTTCATTTCCAGAGGAAAAAACTGAATAATTTTCTTTCAGAGGGAAGAAAGGAGAGATATCTTTAACATGCTTTCTGTGTTGCTCCCCAAGTGCAGGCAGTTAAATATGGGTGGGAACCATTGATACCTTTTCATTCCTGCCCTAATGAATTGCCTCTGGAGCAGCTGCTGTTTTTCTGACACTGGGAGTTTTTGTGTGTATTGGTTTTTGGAGTCTGGTGTTCAGAATTTGATGTTTGTTCATGTTGGTTATATTCTTTACAGTTTTGGGTTAGTGGGACTATTTTTATAAATTTTGTGTGGTGGAGCTGAAGCCCAAAACTCTGGGAAGTTAAGTTGAACTTATTTTGAATGATTAGCAGTAGGTTCCTTTTGGGGCTCTACAAATATGAGAACCTTAGAACATTTTTTTTTCCTTTCTTAAAGCTTTCTGATTTCTCAGCAAGTATTCTGTGATTTCCCTGTATCAAAAATGTTTCTTTTCTCTCACAATAACCTTTTAAATGAGCCTAAGGTGTCATTTTTTTGTTTCTTTCTTCAATGCATATATTCTTTATACATACACAGCTGTAATAACTTGGATAATATTGAGCTGAAAATTGAAAGAAGTATTGGGAAATACAAAAAATATGTTGTGAAGCTTCCAGAGGGAGATCTTGATACCTATAGAAATCTATTTTTCATACTGAAAACTGTAGATGCTTTTGAAGTATTTATCAAATATGAATTAAATAGATATGGAGGACACTTTTTTTTAGTAGAGGAGGATATTTCTGAAGTGTAGCAGTTTTGAGGAAGTGGTATTGGGATTTAACTTTTAAATAGCGTTGTGAATGTTTTTTCCAGAGTGAATTAAATGTATGGAACAGGAAATTTATCAAGAAGTCGAGATTCCCAGTACCATCCCATGAGAAAAGCTGTTTGTGACCTGAGAAGGAGGAGGCCAGCTGGATATAGTTCTAGGCTCATCACCATGATTTTTGTCCTTAAATCAAATGTACTTTTTCCCTTTCTTTCAGATCACCGGGTTTTGGCATGTGCCTTACTGCAGAAACCATCAATGGCACAATTCTCAGTGCTGAGCTAGCCTCAAACCCTCAGGGCCAGGGAGCAGCTGTACTTCCTGAGGAACTTGGTCAGAATTGTGCTAAGCTGTTGCTTGAAGAGGTCTACAGGGTAAGTAGACAATATGCTCTGTGTGTATAGCTGTAGGGGGAAGAAGGTAATGATATCCTGGTAAAGGAGGAGTGGTTTGCGGGCAGCCTCAGATATGACTAGATCCAGACGGGACAATCCTATACTGCCAGAGTCTCCATACAGGTAAGGAGTGGTTTTGAATGGTTCCCTTACTGGACCAAGTTGTTTGCTATGTCCAGGAGGTGTTCTATGAATCATAGTAGTGTCAGACTTTTGTTATTTTCTGTTTGAACAGAGTCAGTGCTCTTAAACTAGTGGGTGGACAGGGCATTATGAGAGAGAGACTAAACTGAGGAAGAAGGTGTGGGGGGAAAATCATCACCTAGGCCTCAGTGATGCCTTCTTTATGGTGTTGATGACAAAGTTTGTGTGAAGAATATGCTGAGGCAATTAGCATTATTGTGAGTTTCTAATAATAAAGAACATATGCTTTTGTTGTGTATCTCCACAGATGCTAAAATTAGCTGTTAGTATTTTTGGCCTTTAGGAGGCAGTCATCTACAAATCATACTCACCCTTTTTTAAAAAGTAATTGTTCTTATGTGGAGTAACTTATTTGACTTTGCAAAGTAGAACTACCCTATAACCTCATAAATCACATCCATATCTGTAGTACATTGTTAATTTGGGCCCATGCTGCTGTTATCTTATTCTGTTGTAAACCCCTCACCTATCTGAATTACCAACTTGCCCACTTGTTCCAGTCTTCCATTAAAATTTTGTCTTTGTTTGATACATACACCATGTTTCTAGAGGACTCTCTCTTTCTAGCCCAGAGTCCTTACCTTATATAAACACCAAAAAAAAAAAAATTCTTCCTGGGTAGAATCCATAATCCTTGCATTTGAAAGTCCATATGTGACTGAAATATCTCTCTGCTTCTACAGTTATGTGATGACAAGTAGCTATTTTTATTTGTATGGTGAAGTAAAATCTTTTGGCTTCCTTGCTCCCTTACACCTCCCTAAAAAAAAAAAAAATCAAACCAAAACAAAAAACCTAAGGAAGAACTTTAAAACAAAATACCCCAACCAAAACAGTAAAACTAACCTGAAATCTAGTACATTTGTCCCTGGGTATAAACCTTCTTGAAAACATTTTCATGTAGTCAAATAATTGGAGGCAATGAAACACCTGATTTTCATATACTTTTATCAGCAATAGGAGTTCATTTTCCTCTGAAAAATAACCTGCACTTGACAGATTGAAACTAGTGAGGGAATTGTTTCAGATATTATACTTTCTTCAGAGTCAGATGTCAGAGAACTTGTGAATTGAAGAGGGTTGGAATCATCTGAATCAGGTAATTTTCTACTTCAGTGTACTGCAGCCATTTGAATGTGATGAGTCAAATTCTGCAAAACAGCCAGGTGAGCGAGGATCTTGGAGCAACAGAACAAAAGTGTTTGAGGAGGGAACAGGATCAGGAAAGTTTTTGAATGCTGAAGTCATAGGCCGTGAGGTTTCAGTGTCTTTAAAGATGAGATTCCAAGTGAAGGAGGTTGTTAACTGCTAGTGCTCCTGGAAGACTCTCTCATGTGTGGGTGACTTTAGTCCAAAAGTGATTGACAAGTGCTGGACAATATACAGACTGCTTACAGTCTGTGCAGGTGACCCACTGCAGGGTTCTTGCCAGTTAGCATTTTTGGCTGTTGTGCTGTTTATCCACAGCATGCTTAGTCCTTACTCAGTGTTCGTCTGTTCTGCACTCTTTCTGTCATAGGCAGCATGGTGGATTTTGTTCTGTAGCTTTCATGATGCAGACATGAACTGAGGTACAACATACATGCTGACATAGCCCATCTTTCCAAATGCGTGGATAGCGCTTTCTCATTGTTTTTTTTTGTGGGAGGGAAAGAGGGAGGTTTATGATGGCATTGGTGGTGTGTTACAGAATCATAGAATGTGTTAGGTTGGAAGGGACCTTTAAAGGCCATCTAGTCTAGCTCTCTGCAGTGAGCAGTGACATCTTGCAATAGATCATGTAGCCCAGAGCCTCATCAAGTGTGGCCTTGAAAACCTCCAGGGATGGGTCCTCCAACACCACTCTGGGCAGCCTTCACCCTCATGGTGAAGAACTTCCTAATATCTAATCTAAACCACCCCTGATGTAGTCTAAAATCATTGCCCCTCATCCTATTTCTACATGCTCTGCCAGATATTCCCTCCTCACTTTCTTGTAGGGTCCCCTCAGGTATAATCTGGTAGGCCACTGTGAGGTTTCCCCAGAGCCTTCTCTTCTCTGGGCTGAACAGCCCCAGCTCACTCAGCCTATCCTTGCAGGAGAGGTATTCCAACCTTCAGACCATCCTCGTGGCCCTTCTCCTAGACCCAGTCCAACTTCTTTTTCTGCTGAGGGCTCCAGAGCTGGACACAGTACTCCAGTCAGGGTCTCACAAGAGCAGAGAAGTAGAATTGCCTCTCTTGCCCTGCTGGCCATGGTTCTTCAGATGCAGCTAAAATGTAATTTGCCTTCTGGCCTGGGAGTTTACATCCTCTCTTAATGAGATTGTGTTTTTGCTGCCAGAACCAGGAAAAGTTGACCGGAAAGGAGTATTCTGGATATAATTCTCTGTAGATGGGTTACTTAGTCTTCAAAAAGAAATGAAAGAGGGCATTATGATTCTTGGATTCAGTAGAGCTTTTGTATGTACGTTTGTTGATGGAAAGATGGCAGAGATAATTTCTAGCAAGTGGCACAATAGTAATTACATTGGCCCTGAAAAAGGGAGCATGAAGTGACTGGCTAGTACTGTCTTTGTAAAGCCCTATACAGTTCTTACCTAAGCTTTGACGTGGAAGACTAAAAAGGATTTTCCTCTTGTCTTTGAAAGGCAACTATTATGTTTGCTTTATAAAGTGGGTAGAATGGCCTAGAAGAACTGGGTAAGGTCTGAATGATTATATTCTTTGTGGATCATGAGGAATAGGGTAGGATAAAATACATATCTAAAACTGAGCTCTTAATGCAAAAAGGCTGAGTTGTTGCTTGGGGGAGCAGGGTGTAAGACTGTTGGTGAAGCTAAAGTGAGTGAAGTATTTCATTCATTAAAGGTTTAATTTTTAAGATGGCCTTACTTTGTTGTGACAAGGCTCTGCTCCATTCTTCTACAAAAAAAAAATCCTCTGCACTTAATGTAACAAATGATTGAGGCATATGCATGCAGGTGCGGCAGAAAATTGTATGTGTGCCAAAATACAGCTAAGACTAAATCAAACCTGGGGTAAAGCTCAGAAGAATAATCCTCTTCAAAATATTGTTATCCAGTACCTAGAGATGTGATAGTTGTACATACATGTCAGCTGTACATTTCAAAATGGATGGGTGTTTTAAGTCATGTGTGTCTCTAATTGTCGCATCCAGTTGTATCTGATTCTGTTACCAATGGAAACTCTAATAGAGAAACTAGCATAAACTGAATATGGACTAGGAGCTGCATCCCAAGTTGGTAGTGAATTTGTAAGCATTTTGGAACAAACTTTTGCTCTCACTTGACACATCGCATTTCTTGTAGGAGGGTTGTTTTTCATTTTGGACTCTTGAGTAAGTGTCAGATGGATTGAGAGAAAAACATTGGCCTTCTTGGAAGCAGCATGTTCTTCATCTGGTGTGACTTACTGTTCTGTCATCATTTGATAACAAGCAAATCTCTTAATTTCCTTTCTGGCAACTGCCTATGTGGGAATGGGCATTACAGTGCATTTCTAATGTTAAACAATAGTGGGGACGACTAACTCACTGCAGCAAGAGAGCTTGTGTAAGCAGCTCAGGCATGATGGGTGCATCGTGTTTTGTTGTGTTGTTTAGGACATGGTTGTCTCCATGCTGTTTGGAGCGTTTGTATAAACTTTTCATAAAAAATAGATGGTTTATAATGTTTTCAGCTTTAGGAAAACAAAGTCAAGCTCAGAAAATGCAAAGTTTTCTTTTGACTAACAAGAAGTGATTAACCAAATACAGAAAGTCTTGTGTTGAGAATACTCAATACTAAACTCATCCCTCCTGCTTGTGCATGTTTCAGATAGGTAAATACAGCTGGTGAGAGCTGTGGCTATAGATCATACCAGCAAATTCCTCAGGCAGCCATTTGCACAAGAGAAAGCATAATTTTTATCAGTCCCACAAAGGACGTTAGGTTGAATGTGTGAACTTTGCTTTCATATAGCAGGTTCATGCAGTTAAGAAGACAAGGGCAGCTGTAAGAGCATATCACTGGGAGTTAGGTCATGGTAGTGAACACAGTATATCTGTTTCCTTCATTGTCATTTGAATGAAGTGCAGAGGCTTTTTTGAGGAAAAACAGAGCTGAGAATTGTCACAGCGGAGCAAGGCCATCTTGATGAATGAAACTTCAGCAACCCTCTTTGTAAAAGGTCTCTACTGAGTTAAACATACTGAGACTATCACATCACTGTATCTTATTTATTCATCCAGTCCAAAGTTTATTTTGCTCCTCCCTTGTGTTTTGGGATGGCAGTATCTCTTAAAATTATGATACGCTGACTCCTTGCCCACAGAGGTAACTGTCAGTTTACCTCATTAGAGAACTTGGTTTTAAAAGGATGAATTTTTAGTTCTGATGTCTTCAGAGAGCTTATTTAGAGGGCTTAGCATTGAGCCTGATCCATCAGGAATCCATTCACAGATTGCAAGTGGAGGATGTATATAAGAACAGTCCAAAATAATAATATGCTGGATAATTTTAATATTTGAAGTGTATTTGTGTAGTAATAGTTGGTATCTTCATTCTGCAGCAGTCTTGACTGAAAGTAGCCCTTTTAATTCATGTTCAAGCTTTATAAATAAAGAACTGGAAAAGAATGGGTTTGATGGATGGACCACTCACTGGATAAGGAGCTGGTTGAGTGGTCACACTCAAAGAGTTGCAGTCAATGGCTCATTGTCCCAGTGGAAACCAGTGACGAGTGGTGTTCCTCAAGGATCAGTACTGGGACCAGTGCTATTCAACATCTTTTTAGGAGATATGGACAGTGGGATTGAGTGCACCCTCAGCAAGTTTGCAGATGACACCAAGCTGTGTGGTGCAGTTGATTCACCTGCAGGAAAGGATGCCATCCAGAGGGACCTTGACAGGCTTGAGAGGTGGGCCCAAGCCAACCTTATGAAGTTCAACAAGGCCAAGTGTAAGGTCCTGCACCTGGGTCGAGGCAATCTCAAGCACAG
Organism: Turnix velox; assembly: GCA_013400935.1. NCBI lineage: Eukaryota > Metazoa > Chordata > Aves > Charadriiformes > Turnicidae > Turnix > Turnix velox. The sequence goes on from VZTY01015804.1 coordinate 101,740, forward strand.
ATACAGGCTGGGTGGAGAGTGGCTTGAGTGCAGCTCTGAAGAGAAAGACTTGGGGGTGTCAGTTGATGACAAACTCAACATGAGCCGCCACTGCGCTCTTGCAGCCAAGAAGGCCAACCAAATTCTGGGTTGCATCACAAGGAGTTTGACCAGAAGGTCAAGATCAAGAGAGGTGATTTTGCCCCTCTACTTGCACTATGCAATGATGTAAATTGGAGGGGGGTAGATTCAGGCTTGATATAAGAAAGAAATTCTTTACAGTGTGGGTGGTGAAGCACTGGAACAGGTTGCCTGGAGAGGTTGTGGACACCCCCTCTTGGAGGCGTTCAAGGCCAGGCTGGACAAAGCACTGAGCAGCCTGATCTAGTGGGAGGTGTCCCTGCCTATGGCAGGGGGGTTGGAACTCGATGATTTTTAAGGTCCCTTCCAACCCTAACTATTCTATGATTCTAAAACCTTCCATTTCTGACACATACGTATAGTTAAGACCTTCCACATATGAAACAATTGATCATGCGTGTGTGACTTATTACAGTCAAGAGTATGGGTAGTCTTACCACACACTGAATGTGTGGTTTTATCCATGGCTCTGTTACACAGCAATAAAAAAAAAAAAATCTTCCCATTTTAAATATGAGGGCAAAGGTGTTCTACTTTATTCACTGACATTAACAGCAAGGGCTTAGGATGGATGTGTGCAACAGCTTTTAATGTGCCTGTTTGCACCTACTAACTATCTTTCTGAGTAATTATCTGTCATGAAGTGCTGCAATTCATGGTATCTTCAGATACACATGAACTGCAATTAATACTTATTTTTAGTTCACTGCAAAGGAATTCTTCAGTGCTTATATTCTATGATTTTAGAAGAGGTTGGGAGAGATGGGAGGGATCTTCAATGTGACCTTTGTATGGGATTTTGTTTTACTTCTGTTCCTTTTCCAGCCTGTCATGTGAAATTAATTTGTCATTGTTACAAAATCTAGATTTTTGTCTTTTTGGTCCTTGATAACTGGGGATGGTAATTCAGTCTTTTAAGTGTACTTTCTCCTTCCCTCTCCTCCCACTGGTTTGTATAGAGATTAATTATTAAAAAATTTTGGTTTGCAGGGAGGCTGTGTAGATTCCACAAATCAGAGTCTTGCGCTGCTCCTCATGACCCTTGGACAACGGGATGTTTCCAAAGTCCTGCTAGGACCTCTGTCTCCATATACGTAAGTTGGGTTTTTTTGTTCAGTTTAATTGCCCATTGTTGTTTAATTCACTAGTTCTACTGCTCGCCTGGTTTTGTATGTATAAGATTTTGCCTGTGGCTGTAAGACAATTTATCATGTATGTATGGCATGTACCCTACTTCATATGAGACAGGTGGTTTCTTTCAGCAGGTTTGAAAGTGACTCCTTTACTGTTCTATATTATTCCGGATTGTGAGAATTGCAGAGATGTGGTTCATTGTTGGTTTTTTGTTTGGATTCTGTATCAACATCAGTTAGCTTTTTGTTGCCTAGCAGACACCACTGTGTTTTTCTAGTGATCTCTAGCTGTGTCATTAAATGGCATGCTTCAAATGGCTAGCCAAATGCTAAAGCTGTGATTGTCTGTAGAAACAGTGTAGAGTTCAATTTATGGAGTTGCGAGTGCCCCGAGAGCTTTAGCCCTGTCAGGCAGCAGGCTTCTACCTAGTTCTTCAGCCTCAATTTTTATTAAAAGCTGTGTCTGCAGCTGGTAGTGGTTCAAAGGATAGAAAAAGACTTAAATATTCTTTGTTGCAACACACAGGCTAAGTGAAGCGCATCTAGTATAACTTTTTTTTCAATTTATCAGCCTTAACAGTGATTGACGAGATCACAGCTATTCCTGAACTCTGAGCAGCTTTTCTCTAATCAAAGTAAGGGAGAGTTCTTTATCTGACAATGGCATCAAATAAGTAAGAATGTGAACTGTCCTTTTTCGGTTATCATGGTACCGGTGCTGTATACGTGAAAGGTACAGTACTGTGATAACTGAAGAATGGTGGTGCCATCACATGAGAGCTAGGAATTGCTTAACTGGTATTCTCAACTGCTGCAACCCCTGATAATCTTGGAAACGACATTCATCAGATTTTTGAGGGGAAAAAAGGGAAGCCTTCTGTTGCACAGGGCAAAGTAATTCCCTGTAAAGTAAGTATCTGTGTTAAAGGCTTACAAAGAATAGATTACCAAAAGGAGATACCAGAATTTGAAGGTTACAGTAACGCATGTGAAATAAACCAGTGACTTCTTGTCCAGCCTTTTTTGGGGTTATTTTTTTTGCTCCTATGAAAGTCATACAGGTGTGCTAGTTTATTTCATAAGCAAGCTGATTTCAAATGGGTGGATTTCCATGAGATCATATCACATGAGATCATACTAACTACAGACATTAACAGCAAGGGCTTAGGGTGGATGTGTGAAACAACTTTTAATGAGCTGGTTTGCACCTGCTGTCTTTCTGAGTAATTATCTGTCATGAAGTGCTACAATTCATGATATCTTCAGATGCACATGAACTACAATTAATACCTATTTTCAGTTTACTGCAAAGAAATTCTTCAGTGCTCATATTCTGGAACAAGGAGGTTCCACGGAAATATAAGAAAAAACTTTTTCACAGTTAGTGTGACACAACACTGGAAAAGGCTGCCCAGAGAGGTTGTGGAGATATTCAAAACCTGTCTGGATGTGTTCCTGTGTGACCTGGTGCTCCTGCTCCAACAGGGGGATTGGACTAGATGATCTCTTGAGGTCTCTTCCAATCCCTGATAGTCTGGGATTCTGTGAAAATCTGTAATTCTGTGAGAACCCATTCAGAGATCACTCTGCAGCACCTTGAAGCCTCACTAGGGCAGCATATAAAAAGCTGGGAAACTTTGCTGCTGACCTACTTGTCAGTTGCACAGGCTTTTGAAGAAAATTGCAGTACTGTCATGCTCTACTTCATTGTCCCTTCTCTCTTGGAACAGAGGCATCTCTCTATTTAATACTTTCACTCTGCAGTATCTGAAGCTAGTTATAACCCATGTTCTGCTAGATTGTGTTCCCCGTCTAGCAAAATGTATCATGAATGTGACAGTTCAGCTGGTTGATGAGAGCACTGTGTGGGGACATAGTGCTTTGAAGTATGTCCATCAGAATTATGCAATTTCTCCTGAATTTCTACATTTCCATGGGATACAACCTTTGGCCCTGCTAATGTGGCAGGCAACAGGGCCTTCCTGAGTGGCACTGGGGTCACCAGTCCCTAAAAGACCACTTGGCCAGTGGCCATTTGGATTCCCTCCTCTCATTCTCCTGATTTCACAGAAGTAAGCCCTCTCTGTCAAGTCTGAACTTAAAATCAAATGCAGTGAAATGTTGCAACTTCACTCTCAGAGACCATTGTGGAGGACAGGTAGCCTTCCTTCAGATGAGCTGGCAGGAGCTAGCAGTGTCTGGAGGAGAGTGGTGGTGGCCAGCAGCTGTGAGTTTGGGCTGGTTGTCCTCTCCTGGGAACAATGCCAGGGCTGCTGGCTCTGCCTGGCTTGTGTTGTGCCAGGTTCTCAGGGTAGTCAAAGCAATAGAGCATTGCTGGCACACAGGTCTTCTCTTGAACTGCAAGTTCATTGCTTCGCCCTGCCAGCAAGCTAAGGAGTGTAAATTGGTTGTGTGCCTTTTGGTGTTGATTAGTACTTAGACAAAGAGACTTTTTAAATCTTCCTCTCTTCCCCGGGTAATACAATGGGATTTATTTGAAAGCAGCTGGCCTTGAGGAAAACCTCCTGTGAGGCTCATATAACTGTACCTGGGGATAAGAAAAAATTGTTCAACTCTGCATTACTCTTGTCTAAACAAGTGGTCTGCATTTCCAGTGCTTCTCCCTCCCTGAGCCTCCACTGTTATTCAAGGTTGAAACCTTCCCATGTATGACCCATATGAGCCACAGATTTATTAAAAAAACACTTTCTGCTGCACTTTTGGCACACAGCCCTGCCTTTCCCCTATCCTTTTCTTCTATTTACAGGTCTCTGATGACTTGCACTTCTACTGCTGCAAGCCAGAGCTGGTCTGTGGCTGCTCCTGAATTCTGCCTTAATGTCTCCTGGCAGCCTTCCCTTCATTTCCACTCCTGTGAGCTTGTCTCTTGTACCTGGGGACTATTGAGAAGCCCTCTTGGTTTTTTTTTTCTCTCTCTGCCCTTTATTCAAAAGGGAAAAAAGGCAGAGAAACAGTCTGCATATATGCAGAGAGAGGTGGAGACTGAACTGGTTCCATGATCATTTTTCAGAGACTGATAATCAGCTTTTAGGATTTTTCCCTGAGCCTTGAGCTCCACACTGCCACTGGCATTTGCACAGTGTATTCTGTGCCCTCCTTGCAGATCAGCCCACTCCTGCTGTTTTGGGGCTTGTCTGCTTTCTTGTCACGTTGCCAGAGCTCTGGAAAAGACACAGCTAAGGAGGAGGCTGGTATAGATCTTCTTGTCTCCCAGCTTCACTGAAGCATTTGTGCCAATGTGTGCCGATTTGCCTATTACCAGCAACTAGAAACCTTGCAGCTGGGGAGGCAAGGAATAAAAGGTGCTTTTCAGGTCTTTATTTCAACTGCTAATAAGTTTGAGAGAGGACAAGAGCTGGTGTACTAGCTCGCTCCCTGTTACTAGCCCAGGAAGGTGAGATAGAATGGTGGGAGCTACATGCCCATGTTCACCTTGCAGAACTATTCATCTGACTATCTCTGAGAGAACTCTCCAGTCTTACCCAGTGGAGACCAGTGTCCAGGTAACAGCAGCCTCTGTCTGACTCGTGCTGTTTCTCTCCTTTCCTCATGCTTATACCTGAGCACAGGAGCAGCAGCATGTCCAGCTGTAGCAGCTAAGGCAACTTTTGCTCCTGCAACTCTAATTGTAATTACTTACAATGTCTGTGAGTAGGAGCTTCCAGGAGGCTTTCAGAGTCCCCATCATGTTGCAGTGGGGACAGTCCTACCCTCCTGGTCAGTCTGCTGCCCTTTCTGCAAGTGCTTTCTCTTGGTTTGTTGCAATGATGTGTGACTAGATTGTGATTATGCTCTCAGCATGCACAGTAGGTGCTTTTTCCAGATTGCCAGCCAAAAAAATGTGTGGACTAGATTTGCATATTCCCTTTATTAAAGGTTAAGCTTAACCTAAGAAGGACACATACCAGCTGCTGCAGGAGATTAAACATTTGTTAACACTGAAGACTTGCTTGTGACCATGACTGGAAGGAAACTGACTTCTGTCAGGAGCAATTACCAATTTTATATTTGTACTTATTCCTTGTTTTGGGGATGCCAGCAGTAATGTTCTCTTGACTCTTTTTTGTTCAGTAGTTTTTCCTGTCACTCATCTTCCAGTCAGTGTGCTACTAGGAGTACTGTGCCTGTTTAGTCTCTTTGTGCCTCCCATTCTGAAATGGGAGTTATTTTTTTCCTAAAAATTGGCAGAGAAAACAGGAAGAATTGTGAATCTAAATGTCATTCTAATTAAACATTTAACTAAGAAGTGAACAAAGTTAGTAATACAAATCGAACATATGCTTTAGGATGTGATGTCTCTGGCTTTAAAGTATACACCCAGCAGCAACCTCTTGGCTATGCCTGTTTTATCTTTTATTTCTGCTTTAAACACTGGGAGGGAGCAGGGTATCACCATAGGTTGATTCTCAGCATCATGAGCATCTCTTCTTTCTCCTTTATTCTGCCTTCACCATTTCATCTTGTTCTATTTACCAGTCATTCCTCCCCTCTCAGCTCATATAGAGAGTAATTAGTTTCAGTAGGGGTCACTAGCTGCTTATGCAGCACAGGTGAGAAGAATGTAGGCTTGTTTCTCTGTACTCAGCAAAAGTGCAGAGAATAGTACAACGTATTTTCATGTCCTGTTCACTGTTGTTGTTGCTGGAATTAGCCTTAATACATGGTGCTAATGGATCTTCTGTTTTGTTTATTATTGTTTTCTCTCCCTCAGAATTGAATTTCTCCGACACCTGAGAAGCTTCTTCCAGATCATGTTTAAAATTGAAACAAAGACCCCTGAGGAAGAGCACATGGGAGGGGAGAAAGTCTTAATGACATGTGTTGGCATTGGATTTTCCAACCTCAGCAAAACTATAAGATAAAAAAACATCTGCAGATTTCATTAAATGGGGGGACAGAAACAGCTTCAAAGATAAGCTAAAACTTGCTTTTCCCTATGTTTATTCTGGGAAATCAGTGATGATTCCAGTGCAGAGGTACCCAAGCTTGCTGTAAGCAAGCAGTAGAGCTGACTTCATACTGCATAGACCAGTGCTGTTAATAAATGCTATGCCAGTATTCTGCTGCATGGAATGGCTGGCTGGAGTCTCAGCTGGCTTGGGACTGTCTGCACTGCATTTTTCTGCAAGGGACACAAGTGCCTCTTTTGTCCCTCTGCCCTCAAGCCTCCCACTGCCCAGTGCAGTGGGCCCTCTAGTTTTGTGTATCTAAAGGCTTTACTCTTAGATTTTTCTGAAGGTTTTAGATGGAGATAGAAAAACAAGATTGATTAAAAAGCGCTTTGCAGTGCAAAACAAATGGTCATGAAGTGCTGGATTCTTGAGGTGGAAGATTGTAATTGAAATAAAAGTAGAAGCATGATGATGGATTTTTGTTTATACACTGCACATGTATAGAATTTGTCAGCTGCTTCACTCTTGGTTATGTTGGTGAAATTACAGTTTTGCAGGAATTAAAAATGTGGTTTAATTTTCCTTGATGTTAAAATAATGCAGAAAAAATCACAGCCTGACTTGTTTTAGCTCACTCTACAAAGATGAGCATGGGAAGCTCCTTAACAAGTTTTTACTTACCACCTATATTATACTGCATTTTAGGCCAGTTTGCTATACCACACATGACGGTTCACAATAAGTTGTAAAATGAGACAAAAAAAAGCTGTATGCTTGGAGGGAGAAACATTTATTCAGCTATACTGTTTGCTATGCAGATGTTCCCTTTTCAAATAGAGGATAACAGCAGATGGAAGAAGTTCCTGCTGGGATGCATGTTTACCTAAGAAAAGCTTTTGGTAGATTCCAAGCAAACTTACTGAAATTAATACTGAACTCCTGACATAAGGAAACAAATTTATACTTGACTTCAGATTACACTCAGTATATCTGTGTCAAACTATGTCAAAAGCTGGTATATGTAGAGAGAGCAAATACTAGTGACTGTGTTATAATGGTCTTTCAGACTTTCTCAGGTGCCACTGTAAAGTGGGCATTATCTGTTTGATATTAAAAATGTATATTGGACCCTAAAGGATTTTTACAAAAACTAGCATTTCATTTACTCCTGCAGGCTGTGTGAGTAATTTTTGTTCTGTACTTTGTTCTTCTTGCAACCTGTCTACACATGTTGTTGAAAAATATTTTTTCCTAAATAAGGTTTATTTCCCTTTAAAACAAAACAAACAGCACCCAAATGAAACCCCAAAACAATCCCCAGCGTTGTTAAGAAGGTATTTCAAAAGGTATATTGCTATTTTGAAAACATACATCAAAAGAAGAGCTTTGGAAATCTTCAGGGTGAGAGGAAGGGAGAGAGTATGCCCTTGTTATAATTTACTCGCTTTCAAAAATACGATTTTTCAGCCAAGAAAATAATAAATGAGTGGGAAATAATGTTCTTTGACTATGTATATATTTTAATTTCAAGTTACATTAGGAAAAAGTACGTCAGCCCTTCTCCCTCCACCATCTATGCAATGAAAAAGCTAGATCTCCCCCAATTAAATAGAGGGAGGCACTGATCCAAAAGGTGAAATGCACAAGCTGAACTTAATCCACCAAAATAAAAGTATAAAGATTACAGTAACTAAAGGTACAAGTTTGTAGCACAGCTCAGATTTCCAAAACTGGATCAAGTAAAAATTTGGAAGTATTGTCTCACCTTCAAAAATAAAGTTTTGTTACCCTTAAACTTCTAAAGCTCTGAACTTAGAAGCTGTGACACCTTTTCCAAATGTTCCAATTGCACCAAACTTAGAAAGGGCACTGTGTTGCCCAGGTAGCAGATTCTTTAACAATAGAGTAATTGTCACAAAATTACCTGTGCTTAACTAAACTGCACTGTTGAAATTCAGACTGCTAACCCTCAGCTCTGCTGCAATTTGCACTGCTTTACAGCACATCAAGTGCTATGACTCAGAGTTGCTTTACAGAGAAAAAGATGGATATATGAATGAAATGTTTTTTCCAGAGCAGACAGTCTCAGGAGAAACAGGAGCAATTCCAGAGCAGGTTTTAGTCAAGAGCTTTATTAAATGTGACCTTCACATTCTGTGAAAAGTACTTAACAGGAAATCCTGCAGATAGAACCTAATTTTTTTTAATCACCAGAATCACTTGTTCTGGTGGCCTGATCCCACAAGCAGTAAGATATTAGAGCTGGACAGAAAAAAAAAGTCTAGTGAAGACAATTGATATTAGTAGTAGCTACAGACATGATGGTAAGGGTCCTAGTTACTAGGAGATGCATCTTTCATCTCAGTCCATCGTAGCAGATTTAATACTCAGATGAGTAGAATTTGAACTTATTAGCCATACATGAATAATCTTTGAGCATGAATCATCAGCAATTTAGTTAATCCATGTGGCTGAACAATGCAGACTGGAAGGCACTAAGTAAAAAGTTATTTTGTGTCTCCTTAATTGCAAGTATTTTAACTTTTGGGGAAAGGGCGAAGAATGCACAGAAAAACGGTTTGAGAGAGAATACCTAACTAAATGCAGAATCTTTTCCTAATAGGAAAGGTGGCATGCTAATGTGAGGAGCATTAGCAAAAAGGCCCTTTGCCTTGTTCCTGCTTTTGCAATACCTGTTGTCAAGCTCTCTTCTGTTTTTGAACTGTGATGGTCACTTGACTGCACCATCTATGGTTACATCAGAAAATTCATATTAACTTGCTTTAGGACAGATTCTGGAGTAGCAGAGATTGTCCTTGAAGTGAAATTGCTTCAGTCCAAGTACTTTACTGAAGGCACAGGACAAGAAGCTAGAGAGCAGAGACTAGAGCAGGATCTGTCTGGGAAAACAGGCAGCAGGTGAGTTAGCTGGGCCAAAACGGTAAGTACTCTTGGGTAATGTTTTCCAAATGGTGATTATGTGACTGCCAGAGTACAGATACTCTCCTCTTCTTCCCCACAGGTGTTATTATGAGTTCAAATGAATTTTGTTTCAAGCCACAGAAGCACAATTCTGCTAGTTACAAGCTGTGACGTTGTCTTCCCCATATTTCAGTCATGCTCTTGAGACAGCAACAGAAGTTAAAAAGAACAAACAAGAAAAGCACCAGCTTTTGGGAGGTATAATTTTTGATGCTGTATTGCCTTTTTATTGCTGTGTGGCTGTTTTATTTTGTATGTCTTGATGAAAGCTTCTCTATTTAGTCTAAATCATAGGGAATACCATGTGATGTGCAACTGCATTAGGGCAACTCTCTCAAAATAAAAGATGGTAAGGGCCATCTTTTATGGCTATTGCTTTGGGTCTCAGTAAACCTTGTCTTAGGAGATCATTCTTGCTGCGTTGAGTTTTCCTTGTGTTTGCTTAAGGAGCATCACTGATAAGCTCTGAAATACACCTGTTGTCAGTGTGAGGAGGAAAAGACAGAGTGTCCTGCAGGGAAAAGAGAGTGTGTGGGTTGAACTTTACAATGACAGCATTGTATTTGAAGTGAAAGTCAGTCAGGCACTGCATCAGAGCATCACAGAATACAAACAGAACTCCTGCAACATGAAGTCGTAATGTTCTTGTAAGACAGATTTGTTGGTGTGAGTTGTGTATATGTAGTGAAAGGTGTTTGGCTTGAGACCCAGTTCCTCTCCCAGAACAGTAAGAACAGTAAGATTGTTCCATGGAAAGCATTTTTTTCCAATGAACTGGTATTGTTCAATAATATAACCCCAAGAAAACAACAACCAAAAGCAATTCTTTATGTCAGGGACAGCTGTAGCTGGGAGCCCACAGGAGTGAAGTGGCCAGGAGCTTGTCACTCCAACTGCAGCCTGCGTCTAGACCAAAATATGCCTGAGTGCACTTCAATTAAAAAAAAAAAGAATAACCAAAGAATAAAAAACCATCCCCCGTGCCGATTGTGCACAGTAGGGTAGACAGCCATACCCTTGACACCATGCTGTGTGTCTGCCAGGTTGTCCACCCTCACCCTGCTCTTCCCTCAGTGGGCTTGGTCACACTTCCTAGGCTGCCTCCACTGCACAGTTCACACAGCAAACCTGTGTTCTCCAGGTCCTCATGGAGATTGAGCCATGTGACACACACAGTGTTTAGCTGTGGGTGAGGTAGTAGGATTAAGGGCCTGATGGCAGTGATCATCATGTCAGTGATACACAGAGTATGAGGAGCTCAAGTAGGTGTCTGTCGGCTGCATTGGAAGTCACACCATTGGAGATCAAATGCCTTGTTCCATCTAACCTTGCTTCCTGCCTGCAACCACTCTGCTTTTTGAAAGTTACTTGCACTTTTTCCAATCTTAACACTGTCTCCATGGATGATAAAAGAGTTGCTTTAGCTAGTGATGAAAGTAGATATATTCTGTAAAGTAAGACAGTGGTTTGGAATGGTCATTCCTCAGCATGATCAGGGCAGACAGTTCCCTTCTATATATCTCAAAATATGGGTTTGATGAGATATAAAACACCATCCATCTGCAACCTAGATCAAAATGTGCACGAGTTTTGATTATCTACTCTTTAAAAAAAAATTGAAGTGGTGAAAAAAACCCTCATCATCTTATGGCTTGTTTGTGTGTCAGCATTCAGAATATGTCTGATGCAGTAAGGCTTCCCCAAAGATTTATTTGTGGATTTTTAAACATCTAGAGATTCAGAATGTGTTTCTACTGCAGAATGTTTCTGAGCACTGACTTTAAAAATCTACTTGATAATTGACGTCACAAGTATATTATCCATTATTTTCAGCTTGTTCTTTGTCACTTAAGTAATGTGTGTAATGTACTTTCAAAGAAAACATCTGAAATAAATCCAAGCTAAGTAAGACAGCCTAGAAGATGTTATTCTTGCTTTGTTCAGGAATTAGTTTGCCAGGCTGCTAAAAAAAAGCCTGTTTCTTCACCCTTTGCTATTAATGCTAATAATGAGCTCTCCCTTTGAAACAATATCAAGATCTTGTTTAGTCTTTCCTAAGCGATGATCTATGGTTTCAAAAGAAAGAAGGGTTGATTTGAAAAGATCTGGCTATTTTTGTGGTATGTAGAGCATCTTTGAGGAACAGGCACAGGCTTTGCAGCAGATACTTAACAAGAGGCTGATGAGGGGGAGTCTAAAGCTACACCACTTGAGCTGTCTTCATCCCAGGGAGAGTGTAGCGGCTGTATTATTAGTTTTTCTTCTTAAAATTTTGAGTTTCAAAACACAAATGAAGAATGAACATCTGTTAACAATCTTGCGGAGTTAAATACGCACTGTAAGCTGATGGCTTTTAAGACTTGAAATTAATAGTAAGAAGTGATCATGAAAAGAGAGTGTCACTAACAGCCAAGGAGATGGATATTACAGAATCTTATTACCCTTATTTTCTGATCCCAGCTCCACAGGTTCACACAGAGCAATTTGGTGAGGAGTTGCTGAACAGATCTTGACATATTGTAAGGAAAATACAGGAAACTATCAAAATCTCACTTGTCAGACTCAAGACAAGGAGTAAAAAGTTAACCATGCTTATGGTTGTGGCATTTTCTTTACTGACCCAGCTTACACAGAAAGAGCTGCTGTGCAAGAACTTGACCAAAACATTAATTTTTGCACCTTTTCAGATTTCAGTAAAATCTCTCATTGATTTCCTCCTGCCTCTGCCTTTCCCTGGAAAGAACAATGTATCATTAGTGACCTTGTGTTGTTTTTGCCAAATCATGGGTATACAGATTTTAAAGGTACATTGTTTGCATTCACATAATGAAATTCTTGGCTTTATTAGTTCTTATCCTTTGTTCCAAAGTTTGTATTTGGGAGAGCTGCCTTTGAGCCTGTGGTACGAAAGAATGAAGTGACTCATTTCTATCCCACTGGGAGCTGGACCAGAAAATATCAAGATCATTCTCAGACCTGTGCAAGCATTTCCCTCACCTTATGAAGGCTATAAGCATGTTGTGGTCTGCATGTCCAAATCTCCCAAGTATATTTCTGCTTTTCCTCTCCACTTCTTCTTTATTTTGGTTCATAGGATTTGTTTGGGGTTTTTTTGTTTACATTAGATCCTTGTAAAGGCAACCTGATGGTTTTACTTGAGAAAGATTCCTTTATGGTACATCCCTTCCTCTGCAGATTTGTTCTCTTTCCTGCTGTTAGCTCTGTGGCCTTTTCTGTCATGCAGCTGGAAGAAAGGCCCCCACTAAGCTGCTGAGGAGTTCTGAGCTGCTAGATCATTTACTTTCTCTGTTCTCTGGCATGTAGGTGGAGTTCTCTGCAGGCTCCCTCCCACTCACACAGACAACTCACTGCAGGGACTTCAGGGTTTGTAAAATGGAAAATAAGAATAAATACATTGGAATTCTTCTAACTTATTATGCCCTAGTAGTCCTTGCTGTGGAAACAAAGTGCTTGTTTTCTCCATCTCAGAGGTCTCCTTGAAGGCTTACCATCCTGAAGGCAGAGAGTTTAGGACGACGATGGGTTACTAATTACAGAGTCTGACTTCCTGTGTATTATATTTTCTTTCTCCTTCAAGGGAAATGGCGGTTTTCAGACTTCACCAGAAAACTGAGACATGGCATTTCCATTATAGAGTTCTGTGAATTTGTTTCAATATTTAATCACTTGCTATTTAAAAACAAGTATTTACTTTTCTTGGTTTTCTTTCAGCTCCTTGTCCTCATAGTGGCAGAGAGCCCTGTAGGGTCCAATATGTTTCCACCCCATGAGTAACACAGGAAAGATCTAAAAGAAAAAAGATTTCTACTTTGAGATCAGTAAGTCTTATCTGACACACAGAGGAAAAGCAATGCTTTCTAGCTGAATCCTTTGAGGTTTAAAGTGGAGCAAGAAAGCATTTACTAGCACTCAGTTTCCTCCTGATTTGCATTAAAATGTGTGGGCTGCTTTAAAACTAGGGGCACCTCATGCTACTAAATAGATAACGGGCAGGTTCTTATAAAGTTCTGTATCTGTGGCTTGCACAAGAGAAAATATTGACATACAGACCCACTCTTGTGAAGGTGAAAGATGGGTTTCTTTTAGAACCCTTTACTGAGGAAGGAGACCTTGTATCATGTTTACTTAGTACTATTGTCAGTTTTCCTCTCATTGACCTTCTACTGGTGAAAGTTCTGTGTTTCATTTTATAAAGTGTCCATCTCTGCTCCTACATAGAGTATTTATTTCCAATGCAAAGATGGCATTGTCTTAAGAGTTGGAGTTCTGGGGGCTAGATGTTACTGTTCTGCTTTAGGAAGCAGAAAATGTGGAGAATAAGTGACGGAGATACAAATGCACAAAGTGGAAGAAATTAATCTACCTGTGCTAGTGTTTCAATGATCTCTTTATATATAAATTATTTAAAACTATTAAAAAATATTATTTATATCATTACATATAGGGATTAAAAAAATATTCACAGCCTTTCCTTTGCAGAACACATTAGGTCATATAACAAAACAAGAAATGCAGACATTAAGGACTTCAGTAGCTGCATCTCACTCACCACTCTCATAACCGTCTGCTCCTGCTGGTTCTGTGGCAACTGCTAGCCAAACACTGAACTTAGTAAGCTGCAAGTGTGGCCAAACACATCAGTTTCACTTTGGTGGGGAAGCGGAAAAGTGGTGGTTCCAAGTAAAAGCAGCCGCTCTTGCAATCTTTTCATCTTGCTTCCCCTGCCGTCTACTGAAGGTTAGCCCACCTGTACATGGGTACATCTCGGTTGCCTTCTGCACCACCTCTTCCTGGCTTCCCATTTTCATGATTTCTGATGAGCAAAAATACCTCCAATGGCTTTCCTGGTAACTCTACGCTTCCCACCCATTGCTAGCTCAGTTACCTGGCAGCAGAGGGAAACTTAACACATTGTAGCCCCGAGGGAGGGGTTGACGCAGCCCATCTGCGTTTTTCCCCCTTTGTCGAGCTGTGTCAGGGAGAAGACCAAAGCTGCAGGAGAGGTCCAGAGAGGTGATTTTACCCCTCTACTCGTCACTGGTGAGACCCCACCTGGAGTATTGCGTCCAGTTCTGGAGCCCTCAACACAGGAAGGACATTGAGCTGTTGGAGAGGGTCCAGAGGAGGGCCACGAAGGTGGTCAAAGGGCTGGAGCAACTGCCCTATGAGGACAGGCTGAAGGAGTTGGGTTTGTTCAGCCTGGAGAAGAGAAGGCTCAGAGGGGACCTCATAGTAACTTATCAGTACCTGAGGGGGTCCTACAGAA
>VZTY01015804.1:116179-230563 GCA_013400935.1 Turnix velox
CCAGAGAGGTTGTGAATGCCCCCTCTCTGGAGGTGTTCAAGACTAGGCTGGACAGGGCACTGGGCAGCCTGGTTTAGTGGGAGGTGTCCCTGCCTATGGCAGGGGGGTTGGAACTCGATGATCTTTAAGGTCCCTTCCAACCCAAACTATTCTATGATTCTCTGATTACTGTTGCTCCTCTGATCCAGGGAATGCCAGCTACAACACAGCTTGTCACCCGAGAGCATATTTATCCCCCCCCCAAAAAAAAAAAAAAGAAGAGCTTTCCTTTGTTTGTTTGTGTGAGAACTAGTTCTACTCTTTCAAACAATGAGATAAACCCTTCGAATTGTTTTGGTTTTTCACATGAAATTTACCTTGGGAATGGCAGATTGTGAAATTATTCCCTGTGAGGATCAAAGCAACTTAATGACTGTTTCTGCCTCCCTTACAGCCACCTCAGCAGTGTCTTTTATAACGCATCAAGCCAGGAAGCTTGATGTCAACTGAGACATATCACTTTGCCTAAGGGAGAACTTTAATGTTTTATTTTGCATGTTCAAGAGAAGGCCTGCTGGAACTGCGGATCTAAAAGCATTCCTCTTCCAGGAAGGGGAGTTTGTGGAAGTTGTTTCTAGATCCTGAAATGCTCTTTCTGAGAGTTCCAGTGTGTAGTCTTATTTCCATTACACCACAGGAAGTGGAATGAAGAACCAATGGTTTTTAAAATCTAACAGTTGCTGACTGCCTTTTTTGTTTGGTAACAGGAAATTAAAACAGATGAATTTAATTTATTGTTTAAATTACAAAGAAAAGAACTAATCAATGTGATCTGAGTTCAAAAATACAGGAGCAAAAAAAGAGCAGCTGACATAGTTTGATGCCATCTGTATATATGTAATTCCACAGCAAGAGTGAGGTAATTAAAATTACATACAGTCTGACCTCACAATTAATTAATTAAAGCAGTGGTACACAAGTGATGATCTGTGGGACAGACTTTTCTCTTTATAAGAAGTGGTTTTCAGCTGGCTTGCACAGCTACCTAGCAGGGGACCTTTCTGAATCCAGACAGGGAGATTTACTTCTTTGTGCAACACCTGTTGCTGCTAGTTTTAACTGAAATCAACCAAAAGATTCAAAACCAAAACAGCCATTATAGAAGTAGGAATTTTTTTTTACCTTTAATGCTGCGATTGAGAGACGGGACGCTGCTTGATGCAAGCAAAATGTCGCTTTATTGTACCTACTGACAAGCTTTTATCCCTTTCTATATGGAACATACCAGAATCTTGTGCCAATTGGTCTATACCTTACAAAAGGCGCTTACTGATTGGTTAAAGCAAATACCAGCACCGCCTCCAAAGCAGTTACAAAGTAAGCAATTCCCTCTAGGCAGCAGCGCCCTCTTGTTCCTCCCAAGGATCACCACCACCGAGAAGCTCCAGCACATTCGCCGCCATCAGGTGTGTAACACTAGAGGCCTTGATGTTAGGGTTCTGCAGTGTGCACTTTTGACACCAGCGCTGATATTTAGATGCTTCCTGCAGCAAATTTTTCAGTAATACTGTACAGCATAACATCTCATATTCTCAACTGAGCAATAAATACTTAACACTTCTGAAAAATCTGCACAATGCTTTCAAACTTAAGACACATTTCTGACTTTAAATTAAACTCTGCATGTTCTTTTTCAGAACAGTGAATCAAAACACTAGCTGCTATTACTTTGTACTAACAACCAGAAGAAAAAATGAACAGAATGAAACCCAAAACACAGAGTCTTTGCTTCATTGTCTAATACAAAGATGAGAAAATCAAGTGAAAAACTGGCTACAAGTCAATGGAATGTTTCACTTTGAATTTATTACTGTAAGCATTTTAAAGAGTCTTAGAAGCAGTTCATAAAAGGTTCTTTTTCATATGTTTATCAAAGTTTCTTGCTCTTCAAAGTCCCTGGTGATTGTTGTAAGTACAGTAGGCAGTTTGAGAAATGTACAAGATAAACTTGGTTTTATTGTATTCAGGTTGCTTATAATTCTGTTGTAATCTTAGCTAACAATGCAAAAAAAATTTCAAAGTTATCATTGAGGCTGAGCTCTCCTGTGATGAAATTCCAAAATTTAGAACAGTTGACCTTAAAGAGATTTAGTTACCTGTTCTGTTGTCTTTTGTCTTTTTAGTTTCTAGCTGTATCACACTCATATCCTGTCACAATGGCAAAAGCAGATTAAATTACATAAACTCATAAAACATTAATTTAAAAAAAATAACAAAAAAAAACCCAAACAAAAAACCCCCACCAAACCAAACCAACAACAGGATAAAAAATTACTGACTGAAGTGGATTTATATACACATTAAGTTTTGAAGCTTCTGGACTTTAACAGAGAGGTAAGTGCTGCTAAACAAATCCTAGGAACTTAATTGTCCATAATAATGTAAAAAAAATCCAAAAGCACCTTTACAGAGCTGCAGTTCACAACATTTAAAATCAGGTATTATTAATCAGTACATATTTAACTTCTAAAAACCTTTATTTGAAAAATCCTCATCAGACGTTTCTATCTAAGTGTCTACAGATTTTGAAATGTAAGAAAAATTTCTAATACATATATATGTGTAAATCCCTGTATCACACAACAAACTTAAATTCCACAAACTGGTGCCAGGTCCATCCAAATGGAAGGCATTCATGGGAATCACTCGTGTGGTTTTGAACACTGCCCAAGATGAAGTCCTCAAGAAGGTATTTACATGAACTTTTAATTCAGTATTAGAGCACTTTTGGACAATTTCTGAGTCCCTTAAAATGTCTTTGAACTCCAAGGCTGAAAGCAGAAATATTGGTTTATATATCTGAGGGAAGGCGGCTGTTGTCTATGTTTGACTAATATAAGAAAGACTGAGGGGTGATTTTGCTTAGATTATGTGAAATAAAACAAACAGCCATCAAACCCCGGACCCTCCAAAATCTGCTACAGGATTAAAAGCCAGCAGACTTTCTTACTTTTTCAGGGGGAGTTATAGTCTGTTTTACTAGTGATACATAGACCCAGGGAGGTACAACCTTAGCTCCTTTTTATTATGCATATAAGTACATTCAATTTATAGAACATAATAACCAAAACCTGTAAGAAGTTACCTGTTACTATGTTTAGGCACCGGTTAAACACAGAAGATGGGCTGCTCTGAAGATGAAATAATCCCAGAAGAGCAAATTTTTATTAGGAAACACAGTGTAATTCAAAAAGAGCAAATTTTTATTAGGAAACACAGTGTAATTCAAAAGGGACTTACACTGATGGACTCCAGAAACATCTACACTGCAATCATCAGGACCTTTGACTGCAGAGCCACTGTCAAACACTGCACACTGAGGCCAGCATTGCACAGTTCTCTTTCAACTGTGGCTGCAGTATTATAAATTTTGTTTCATTCTGCTTTGACTTGGTTAAGTAGGAAGAAACTCAAAATTTTCTTGCTAGCATACATTACCTATTTACTGCAACACTATAAAAAGTATCTTGATTTTGCTCAGGTCACAGAGTGACATTAAATTTGTGATTCCTTGTAGTACCTTTATACCAAGCTACTTACCATCAGTGGACTGTATTATTTTCAAGAAGGCATATGGTTAAGACAATTGCTTGTACTTGCCTGTATGCTTTTTCCAGCTATTTGTCTGCATAGGTTTTATCCTATAACGGGAGAAAGGCTCTGGTTTCTTAGAAGGAAATGTCATGCTTCTGCTTAGCTGTAACTCAACTAACTTGGCAAGAAACAAATTTACTCCATCTCAAGATCAGATTCATGCCAACCTGTGCTGAGCCACATGGATGGGAGGGCACATAGGCATGGAGCATATAATAAAACCATGGGCAAC
Source organism: Turnix velox (assembly GCA_013400935.1). Taxonomy (NCBI): domain Eukaryota; kingdom Metazoa; phylum Chordata; class Aves; order Charadriiformes; family Turnicidae; genus Turnix; species Turnix velox. Next base: position 120,045 of record VZTY01015804.1, read on the forward strand.
ATGAGGATCAGTGAAAGCATTGCTGCTCACATGGTGTAATCAGCTTAATAAAAGCTATATTAAAAAGTCAGTCTTTTTCTCTTTGCAAAAAACCTTACAGAAACTATTTAAATCAACAAAGCAGAATAAATAAATCTGAAAGATACAGGTGAAAAGATGGCATGCTGCATATGTGTATATGCTACCAATATAGATAAACCATGTAGCAATACCACCACCTCAGCTTTTTAAATTTAAGTTTTATTTGCACTGCACATGCAGCATAGACATCCCCACCATACCAACCAAGCATCTGTAAGATGGAGTATTATTTCTGAATCCCTGTGGACTATTTCACTGCCTTCTCTTCATATGGCATGGAGAGAATCCCAGAGAACTACTGGGAAGCAGAAGTTCAGCCAGGCCTGGGGAGCACTATGGAAGGGAAACAGTTACAGAAAGGAGAGGGGAGCTTCATCTGATTTTATATCTTGCTGCTTTATAAATGTCCTTGTATTGCATTGTCCTTGTATTGCATTGTATTGCTCAGCAGTTGAACTGATGTCTGTTCTGGCAGGGGTCTTTTTCTGCATTTTAGTTTGGGTTTTGGTTTGTTGTTTTGTTTTTTTTTCAAACTTTCCATCAGGGACTGTTGTCTGATCAGAATATTTCATAACTGATCAAGAACACAGTGGACCTGTTGTAGAAGGAGGGGTCAAAGAAGCGCATCCTCCACTGGAAGCAGTGTTCAGACTAAAATTTAATGTCTGGGGAAGTACATTTTTCATTCCCAGGTTACATGCTCCAGAAGTAGTCTTTGCTGAAATACACATAGTGTTTTTTTAGGTGGTCTGTATTTCTCAGAGGAGTAATTATCAAGTTAATATCTAGAAGGGAACATATCACTAGAGCCCTCAGAGCAAAGAGATGAAGAGGTGGCTTTATTTCCTTTTTTGGTTTGTTTGTTTGGTTTTTTTGTTTGTTTTGTTGTTGTTGTTTTGTTAACAAAGGCGATGAATTACAAGTGTACTGCTTTAGATTCTGAATCATATGCAAACCTGTATTTGCATATGATCAAATACCTCTTTCTCTTCCAGGAAAGAGGTATTCAGTCACATCACTCAAGGAAACAACTTTCAGAGAATTACTATAAAGGCTGAAAAACTTTCTTTAAAGAATGCTCTTTGTGCCATATATTTAAAGAAAAGGCATGTTTTTTTCTTAGCAAAATATGTTGAAGCTCTGAGCAAAGTATATAAGGCTCTGAGGAACTTCATCTAATACAGGATCTCCCTGCTCACTGCAGGGGTGTTGGACCAAATGACCTTTGAAGGTCTCTTCCAATTCTGTGATTTTATGATTCTATGTTTTTTTCTAAGGCTGGACATACACAAAAGCTACTACAGAAGCAGAAGAAAAAATCAAATGCATGCAGTTTGACTTAACAAACTTCCTTAGCCTTGTTCTAATTCATGAAGGTTTACCAAATAACATCCTTTGATTTTATTTTTATGTAAAAGTGATAAACTTAAATCCATCTATGGGAATTTTGTAAGTAACTAAACCAAAACTTCTTCTATAATTTTTACCTCTTGAGCATCAGAAAAACCCAAAATCCGTTTCCTTGTTTCCATGCTGGTCTCAGAATTATTTGGAACACAGCAGGAATCAGGAAAGTAAAATTAAACCTTTTGCGCAGATGGCAAGTTTTGTAACTCACTTTGAAAAGCAAAATGACACCTCAAGTTGATATAAGACTTGTAAAAATCATGTTTCATGTTTAACTGGTAGTATTATTGTCCATTTTATGGGTAGATGTTTACCGAGTTTAGTGGCTTACAGCCCTGTTTAATTTAGTGTTCTGTGGTGAGGCCTGTGTTACTGCACCCTACACGTATTTGACATGGCATAAATACATGAAATGAAACATGTAAACAGGATGTAGGTAAGTGAGACTTCAATAAATTTCAGTTCCCCTGTCACAGGCAGACACTTGTACCCAAGCATATTAACATGCAAAAGCATGGAGACTGTGGACTGTCACTGAGCAAAGATAAGGGGGCTTGCTTAAACGGTAATCAGATGCAAATCTGAGCTGCTGATGGGTTTTGGGTGCAGATGCCGTTGTTAAAATTTAAGAGAGTAGTAGGAACACTGCTGAAAGTGAGCAAACCTAAATGTACTAGTGATATAGGGTAGCTCACAGAATAGTGTTCCTTAATAAACTATGCTATGTGTTTAAACTACAGCAGAAGACAAATAGAAGCAAAATAGGACTCCAAATATTACAGTTTATCTAATGTAGATTGGATTTCCACAATCGCATCAACTGATGATGTACTTTCTTAGTGAAAAGTTTTGCATGTCCAACTAAACCTCACGCTGATAAAATGCTGAAAATTAGTAATATTGAACACTTCCCACCTATTTCAGTAAAGTTCTTCGCTTTTACAGGGTTCTGCCCACAGAGATCTTGACAAGCAGTCTTAGATATGCAGTGAGCACAATTAACATAGTACCTTACCCTCCTAGTTTTTCAAATGGTTTGGATACCAGTGGTATATTGGCTGGTTATATCTGGGAAGCATAAAATCATTTCTATTTTGCAGTTGGTTTCGTTTCCCTGTTTGTGAGAAATATTCCATGTCATCACAGCACATGCTTATGCAAGTTTTCCACTTTGCACCCTGCAATGTGAGAGAGACATTAAAAATGATAAGCAAATTATCAGACAATGGAATAGCACAGAAACTTTTTGGCGAGATCAGGGACTATGACAGAAGAAAACCTGCTGTAATTGACTTGAATTCAAAACCACTAGATATCCTTTAAACTTCATGTCAGGGAAACCAAATATGGCAAAGTCAAAGTCTTGTTCTAAATTGGCATAGACCATTTTTTTCTGTAAGATATGGGCATATGCTTTTATTTTACACAAACAATAGAAAAATATGTGTAAGCCTGTAGAAATGACAGTGCTAAGCTAAGAATGATATTCTGACACTACCACATTCCCAGCTGAGTTAACAGTGTGCTTTGAAATCACCAAAAGTTATGAGAATAGGTTTGCAGGTAGTTTTGAGACTCATCATCTATCAAAACTCCACGTGACTTTTTAGTTCTTCCCTGTTCTTGCTTTGCCTCCTGGATGAAGACTTCAGAGTACTCACAGATCTAATCTTCTGATGCTGGTGTTCTTAACTCACCACCCCTTCAGGTCATGTCAGCAGTCATGCCCTTTCTATTTTAGCTTGTTTCTAACAGCCAACCTAGTCCCAGAGCTTTCAGTTGAAAAGTGTTTACTTGGCATGGACAAGAAAATAAGGAACAAACTTAACACAGAAAAAGTAACAGAAACGTACCTTAGCAAGGTTACAATGGTGCAGTAAATCCTAGGAGCTAGGACAGAACTAGCACACACACACCTACAAACAACGAAAAAACCAAAACTGCCTCTTATCTTTGTCCCAGCTAACCGTCAAGTCCCTGTGCAGCAGGACCACAGCAAAACGCACCTCTTTTGTTACCAGAGCTGAACAAGGCAGGTCTGTCCCTCTAACACCCGCCGGCCGGCCCCAGGCCCTTCGACTTCCTTCAGTTTTACCTCACAGCAGCTCCCGCTGGCAAAAGCCGACCGGACCACGTGCGGGGCAAGCAGATCTAGTCTCCCGCGGGGAGCAAGCAGCAGCGACCGCTCGCCCAGGAGCGGTTACCTTTCCCTCAGTTGCGCATCACCTGCGCCGGGCCTGAACTCTCCATGGCACAGCGGCTCCCTGCTCACGGCGCCGCCCAGCCGTGGCGCTGAAAACCGACCCCTGCGACTACCGCCGCCCCGCAACGGGGATGGCCCCCGAGCCCGGACGAAGGGCGGAGACGCCTCTCCCTGACGGGTGTGAGCTCCGCCCCGGGCCTCGCCTAGCAGCTGCGTGATGACGCAGAACGGCGGGAATTCATGCGCTCCGCCTAGCGAGAAGGGCGGGTGCTCAACCCTGCTGTCCCCGCTCAGCTTCTCCCCTCCCCTTTCGTAACTGCCGCTCCCCTGTGCGGGAGGGCGGGGTGGCTGCGTGGAGGCAGCGGGCTAGAGCGCGGGTCGGCACGCCGCCGCCTCTCCCGGAGCCGTGTATGGGGAGAAGGACTAAGCGCCGAGGGGATCTGCCTGCCCACCCCGGCCTGCCCAGACGCCGCAGGGGTGAGTAGGGTCAAGCACCGCCCTCAGGCGAGTGCCCGCTGTGATGGGGTGGGGTGTAGTGTGGTGTAGTGTAGTGTAGTGTAGTGTAGTGGGAGGTTGTGGTGGAGGGCTGGGGTAGCGAAGGGGGTAGCAGTTACTCCTGTGCATGTGCCGCCGTCCGGTCTCACCGATAGGGGAGCTCTGCTGGGAAGCCTGGGAGCTGGCTGTTTGTGCCTGCTCCTCCCTGCTCCCGCCGCGGGACCCCCGCGGGATGTGAGGGGTGTGCGGGAGCGCGCGGCGGGGCCGGCGCTAGGCAACGCTGCGGCCGGCGGGACGGCTGCCGCCGAGTAGGCCGTGCCTGGGGAGGGAGAGTGGCAGGAAGGTTGCCGGGCTGTGGTGAAGGCCCTTGGTGTTCCGCGGTGTGGGTGCGGGCTAACGCAGTGCTTTCCTTCACGGGAGCTGGAGCTCCGGGGGCTGTCCGGGAGTGGGTCCCGTGGGCCGGGGTGGAGAACGCGGAGCCGCCGTCCCTCCGCTGGCTGCCGCGCCTCGGTAGAGGCTGTGAGTCGTGCGGGAGAACTTCCTCGAGAGTACTTGTATCTCTGAAAAAAAATAAAACCGTCTCACGGCAGAAGGAGGGAAACAGTCATAGAAGCATCTACTGCTTTTTCTCTGTATGTTCGTATTGAATGGGGAAATTGACCCTTGGGTGTGAGTTGAGTTTATTTTTGCTGAAGATTAAAAAAATTTTTTCAGGAAAAATAATTTGTGAATATAACAAGATGTTTGGGTTTTTTGTTTTGTTTTGGTTTTTTTTAATTTCTTGTGCAGCTGAAGTCTAATTAGATCCTGATTAGCTCTGTCTTCAGATTTTCTCACTTCTGCAGCCTCAGACAGGTAAGGAAATAACATGTTGTTTTGGCTCTTTGTAAATTAATTTTTTGAGGGAGAGAAGTAGAATATATTCTTTTCAGTTGCTGGGCTGAAGGAAGCATGATTGGGAAGACTGTGCCATCTACTTCTTATTTGAAATGTGATTTTAAGTTTTAAATTAGTTGCTCAGTGTTCAGTGCTTCTGACATCTTAGCTCTGTACAGCTTTCCACTTCCTCATTGGTTCTATTGTTAGTCTTCTTTAGAATGTGTAGCTTAAGCAAGACACTAGTATTTCTAAAGTTTGTATTTTATGAAAAATCTGTATTGATGGGAGATTGATTCAGTTGATCGATTTTAACAGTGTATGCAATATCTCCACAATTACATAGATTAACTTTTTTTTACCCACTGTCCAGTTTTCTTAGTAATTGATGTGAGAGCAATGCAGTGTTGTTTCTTGGGCATGCTGGTTTATTGTGCCTATTTAGGGCTGTTGATCGTAATTTGAGGATTCAGCAGGAACGCAGTACCCATCTCTGGCATCTGCCTGATCAGGAGAAACAAGTGGTTTCAGTAGTGTGAGTGGAAAATTTTGTAGTAAACAACTTCATTATTGCAAGTGTGAAGTTATAGGAGGTGTATGCAGTGCTGCGCTTCCCAGAGAAGTGCTCTCTCGGAGTTATTTGCAGAGTTTTTATTTCTGTAAGAGCCAATGACAGCACCATGGGGAAGTAGTGTTTTCTTCTGGAAAGGGAAGTTCTAATGAGCAAGAAGTTTGCAGAGCATGATTTGACACTTATTCAGATTGGATTGACTGGAACCGTGGAATGGAAAATGAAAGAGAGCTGCTGTTGCTTGTCGCATATAGCTGGTGAAGGTGATGACTGGGTTAATAAAAGTCAAAGTTGAAACCTCTGTAAAAAAGCCATTTCTGAACTTTGTGGAGTTCCTGTTACACACAACCAAAGGATATTATTGAAGTCACAGCCATCTTCTACTATCAGTGGCGTATTCTTGCTGAAGTTTAAAGAGAAAGAGCTCTTGAAGGAGGTTGCCAATTTTGCCATTGTTCTCTTTATCTTACCATTGGGGCATTTTGACATGTATTATGTAAACAAAAAGCTGAGTGATGATGTTTGCAGCTACAGCAAATAATCTAGCTTCTTGGCTGCAAGGCCCTGTAGAGAAAAATAAACAAGTTTTGGAAACACAAGGATACTTAATGGATACATGAACTAAATGATGTTAGATAAAAGGGGACTGGTATCAGAAGTTATAGAACTTCCATTAAAAAATCAGATTAATACAATTAAAAAAAAATTAATGTTATTTTGGAAAAAAAAATGCAACATGGGAGGCAGCAACCAAATCCTGTTTCTATAAAAGCTTCTAGAGCTGTGAGTAGTAGCTTGAACTACTTGCCCCCCCATGGTGCCTTTCAACCAAATTATTCTATAGTAGTAGTACTGTGCTGTACAGGCTTGCGTTATATCCCTTTCCTTTTACGTGGGCTTCTATGCAGATATCAACTGTGTTATTAGGCAATATGCATGACATTTTTATTTCCATTTAACTTAAGTTGTTGTTTCAAAGCCTCTGACCCTGACTGTGCACTGATTTCAGTAGGTTCGGTATGAATTCATATGTTCACCCACAGGGTTCTCAGCATGAGCCCAAGAAGATGACTAGTATGAGTAACGTGTCAAGATCTTAGTCACTGTTTGAGCTCATGCTTGCATTTGTGTTTTTCTAACTTGCTTCAGATGTGATTTCTTTATCAGAAGGTAAATGAGGAGCTTTCTTGAATTTTTCTTTCCGTGAGATTATTGCAGATTATTCCATAAGGTAGATATATCTTTATGGAGACTTGGAAAACAATCCAAATATGTGTGTATTTAACGAAGCTTGTTTGTAGTAGTTCTGCTGGAAGAACTGTAATAATAATTTGTTATTTGCTGCGTACAAATAGGAGCTTTTTGCTGCCTGTTGATCAAGCAATTGCATTGTATCTCTTACTTAAATGGGTTTTGTGCCTCCCAGAACAGTGAGAGATACAAAATACTAGTGTAAAGTGTCTGTAAGCTGCAACTTGTAAGATGCCGGGAAGAAAAAAGCTAATGCATTATACTCCAGCATTAATTCTCATGTTATACAGTACTCAATGCAGAGAGATCTGATACATGGATTCACATGGACAGTGTTACTGTGTGCCTTGAGGTGCAGCTGTGTTCTTTATAAGTAATTTTTAGCTTTCTTTCTGTTTCATTGTGTCCTGGTTTAGGCCCAAAAGGCCCCCCCTACTCTTTCAAAAGAGAGGAGAGGAGGGAATGAATCATAGAATCATAGAATAGTTAATGAAGATATTGGAGAGTTTAGAAAAATTCCAAACTACTTTAGTAGATACTGAAATAATAGATAAAATTTAAAAGGAAAATATAAAAAGGTACACAATGTAAACAAAACCGTATCAAGCTCTCAGGATGATGATCATGTCCCCAGCAAACACAGGGAGAGTCCCAGGCTGGGGCCAGTTCAGTCAGGAGCTGGATGCTGGATCTGGTATTTGGAATGCTCGGATCGGAGTGAAAGGCAGATGGATCGTTAGAGTCTTTCCTAGATGTTGGCCATCAAAGAAAGAGTAAAGGGGAGGGCTGACCTTTTGATTCCTCAGCTTTTGTACTGACCATGGGGCAGATGGGATGGAATACTCCTGTTGGTCAGTTTTGGGTCACCTGCCCTGTCCTCTCCTCCTTGCACGTGGGACTTCTTTACATCTCGCTGCTTCAAGTCCCCTGGTGGGGCAAATGACGAACTTTCTGACCTTGATCACCATAGTGAATAACAAAAATAAGAGTTTCTTGCATACCGTTCCCTCGTATAATCAGGTCTTATTGGTCTGGGAGTGAGCAGTTCCTGAACCATGTGCAGTTAATTTCAGAGTTTAGTCAGACAGAATAGGTCTAACTGAAAAGTGAAGTTACAAACTAGAAAATTTACTCTATTTTACCTCAAACCAGGACACATTGACACATACTAGAAAACAACTTTCTGCAGAGGAAAATCTAAATGGGTCTTGATAGGTGAGTAGAATGAATGACTTGGCCTGGAAGATAACTGTCCATCTAATTTGGTTATGCCAGCACTGTATCACACAGTCAAAAGTGTGTATTTAAACTTGTAAGAAAAAAATCTTCACTGTGCTGCAGCCAGCAATTGATTTAAAGTCAGTACAAGCTTTGTTTTTTATGATGTGAGTTGTATCTGTGTCTTTGACTGATTTCCACATTATTATTACACAGTCTCTTCTTTTGTTAGTAGATTGCTATTTTAATCATGATTGAACATTTCCATTAGGAAGAGAGATAGTATCTCTTGATGTTTTGATTTTTCTGTACTTTAGTCCCTCCTTCTGGGCTTTCTTCTGTTAGTTTTGTTATTTCTTTTTCCTGTTATCTTCAGTATTTGTTTATAGGCTCTGATAAATATATAAATTGATTCTGGTTTTCTGTTTTTTCTGTGTTATCACAGAAGACAGTATTCTGGGTGAGATAAGAATGTTTTTGATCCCATTCTTTGTTCGCTGAAATGCTTTGTTTCTTGTCTTGCATGTGCTTGTATTAAGCAAAAATTCTGTTGAGCTGTGTGTCCTGTGCATGACTATTTATCTGCTTTATGTGGCTGAAAGTTCAATGCCATGTGGGAATAGCTGCAAGTTATTATTTCAGAAATTGATTATTTTGTATGTGTTGACATCAAATATGTCTCCCCTTTTTTTCTTGGCTAGCTCTCAGTGTTGATCCTAATCAAGTCTCATGTTACCTTGTTGTTGCTGAAGTTGTTTTTAGGCTGCTATTCAATACTTAGTAGAAGGCTGAAAAATATTTTCAGTACCAGGCCTGTGAAATTGAACTGGAATATTTTATGGATTTACTAAACTGAAGATTGATTACTTAGCATGGGACTTTGAAAGTGCTTATATCCTCGCATAAATATGAATAATGTGCTGTTTCCTGCTTTCCTACGAACTTTTCTGATACTTACCTCATGTGGTGAACAATGTGTTATCGTGATTTAAAAATTTTTTGTTGACTGTTGGGAGGAGCTGACACTCTCAGCTGCTACTTTATTATTTTGCTTGTGTACTTGAACCGTTGCAGTAGATTTCAGGGTTTAAAAAAGTATTTTACAAGTGTTTTAAATGAATCTCTTACGTTCAAAGTAATGTGATTCAAATTATTTGCATGTACAATTAAGAATTTTAAAAGTTTCTTTATATAAATTTACTGGTGTTAATTTTTTTGTAACCTTCAGTAAGAATAATTATCAAATCAGTCAAAATCTGTGAGGTTTGTTTTACACCAACTAAGTAATCCTGTTTCCCAAGAACAGAGTATGTGGGGTAAAGGACTTTTGAGTGTTATCTTTTGGGTTTGAATTGATTAGAGGAATAGTGTTACCATTTCTTGGAGTAGTATTTGCACTTCACATATATAAAATACATATTTAAGAACATGTCTAATATGCTGTAAATTAATATTTTTCCATCTTTGTTCCCCATTCATCTTGATTGACTAGTATTTTGTAGTAGTGAGCAAAATGTTCATTCTTTAATTTGTTGTCCTATAACCTGGAACTTCCAGAACTGGAAGATAGTTTGGAAATTAGAAGAACTTTTAAATGTTTAATCTCAGTACATATAAAAAGCCAGTAAATTTAGTGCCTGTATTTCTTGAACAGTTGTAGAGGCCTCAGTTGTTCAAGTGCATTTAGATTGGGAGCCCTTTTAACTGCAACATAAAATTGTCGGATTGCTTGCATGAGTTCAGTTATGGAGACAGGGCCGCAGGTGGTGTCTGAGTTTTACTGAATATGTTGGGTGAAACTTCACTACAAGAGTAGTGCAAGAGCGTCTGAGGACATGGACTATTGGAAAACAACCATTAATTTCTAATAAAAGAGGAGGTTTTGTGGATTAGAGAGGTGCTTTAGAAATCTATTAAGATAGTCAAATAACACAGGAGGCTCTGAGTTTGTAAAAACAAAGCCTGTTGAAAATGCATCTCTCAAGTGATGGTTCATGGCAGAGGAAGATGTTAAGAAAAAAATATAATTTCTGTGTGTTATAGCTGATACAGTGCTGACAACAATGAGCAGTATAGGCTAGTAAAAATCTTCTCTTTTCCAGAATTTACCAGTTGTAAGGAGTTCTAACATTCTGTAATGTTTGGTGCTGGTTCTGCAAAATGTAATAGTAAGTTAACAAGTTGCTGTTGCAAGAGACAGCAATCCCCAGTTTTCTCTGTTCTCCTTGGAGCAAAGTAGCAGAAGTTTGCTGAAGTGCAGAGTGAGGAAAAAAATGCCATTTGTGTGTTTGTTACAAAAATAAAGTAGGCAAAACCTTATCTGCAGAAAATGAAGGAATTAAAAGGAGCTGAATTTAATGAAACTTTTAAAATAATTTTCTTCATAAATTGGGAGGGAAAGCAGGAGAGAAAAAAGCAGTGATTAAGAACAGGAACTTCAGGAATACAGCTTCCACCCAGGAACTGACTTAAAGTAAACATCAGATTTGCAAAGTGTGGCCTGCAACCTTTGTCAGCTTTAAAAAATGCAATACTGGAAAAAATAGATATTCTTTAGCATTTCTAGTTTTATGCAGACATGTCCTGGTTACCTGTTGCTGATGTGAGTTAGGCAGATATGTGAAGTGCCAAGTGATGGCCAGAGGAGAACTTAAAAAGGGGGATGTGCAAAAAAGAGGAAGGGGAAGAAGCTGATAGCACTGTATAGATGCATCATCCAGCTAGTGAGCAAATGAGTAGTTGGGCACTTGAAGACAAACAACAGGACCACAAAAAATACATTGAAGGGCTGGATCAGATGCAGAGAAGAGCAATGGGTCTAGTACACGAATCTTGTGAGGAGCAACTAAGGGAGCTGGAAATGTTCAGCCTGGAGAAAACAAGATGGAAGGGAGATCTTGTTCTTCACAACCGCCTTAAAGGAGCGTGTAGCTGGAGAAGTCATGCTCTTCTGCCAGGAACAATAGGAAACATCCTCAGATTGTGCCAGAGAGGGTTAGACTGGATATTAGGAAAAATCTTTACACCAAGAGGCGTTATCAAGCATTGGAACAGACTCCCCAGGGCAGCGATTGAGTTGCCATCCTTGGAAGTATTTGAGATGGACTGACATAGAGGCTAAAGATGTGGTTTAGGGATGGTTCTTGTCAGAGTTGGGATGATGGTTGAGCTTTCTAATCTGAAATGTCCCTTCCAACCCAGACCATTCTTCAGGGATTCTGAAGGAGTAAAAATTGGCCATGAAGCCCAACTATTTCCACTTAATAGGTTATGTAAGGACTGTCAAGAAGATTAGGGAACCTGAAATCTTGCATGTTCTTCAACTTTATCATCAAACTACTGAAGACATTTCCTCTCATTATGAACTATTGCTCTCTTAGAGGGATTTGCTCCTCATACAAACTGGTTTTGGAAATTATAACTGGTATTCAGATAATATTTTTGACACTATATTGCCATACTTTGCAGCATTAGGAGTACAGGTTCTTTGGATTCTTTTTCAAAGGCTAGTATATTAGTTGTATAGCATGAGCATAGAGATGTTTTTGGTCATTGCTGTCCTGTAGTGAAAAGTTGCCTGCTGTTTGTAGTTTTTCAGATTTCTGCACTGAGTAGAACACTTATTTGGTGCTTTTATGTTTTGATACCTTGAGGTTTTGCTCCTTGGAACAGTAGAAAGCAGATTCTACCTACTCACCAGCTGTTGGCCAAGAGACCCAAGAGTTCTTAGTGCTGGGGAAAATGAATTTGTCCTTTCTGCCAGGAAATGTAAACTGTAATGTCTCAGAGATCTGAGAGTGAGGTAGAGGTAGCAGTTTCACGGTGTGTGTTAAGTGTCCTTTTAAACAGTCTGGTGCACAAAATGTGTCTTTCCTCAGCCTCTCACAAACACTGCTGCTCGCTGGGTTTTGTAAATGCAACAGCTCTTTCTAGTGCTTTGCTGTAAACTACATTGCAACCTATGTTAATTTTTTTTTGCCTCTTTGGAAGAAGTGGCAGAAGGAAAGGGAAATGGACAGGATAACTTCTTAAGATGGCTTGCAGTCCCAGAATAAAAGTTGTGTAACCACATCCTGGATAACCCCACAGATGGTCTGAGCTACAGAGGAAATTTGGGTTCCCAGTGGATTCTGAGGACATGGGATTGCACAAGATCTAGATTCTCAGCTGTGGGCAATAAAGCATGTGTCAATCCAACAGCTGGCTCCCAAAAGGTTGAGACTTTGGAACTATTCTAACAACTGTGTAAATAGATGCATGGTTATCTTTTAATTGGCATACACCTGGATCTTAATAAACCTTTGTAACTCAGCTGGTATCAGGGGCTACATGAAAAAATACTTCTGATTGTGTCACTTTTCTCTTAGTCTGGCTTCAGCTAAAGGTGATTTCAAGGTAACTTGCTAACATTAGTATGTTCAGTTACTACATATCTTTTGATCACCAAAACTGGATGGAGCCTCTCACACTAAAATGGTGCTTTGAGCATTGAAAGGATGATGGAGTTGCACTGAGCTCCAAAGTATTCTGGAAGAGTGCTTATAAAGTTGGCAAGAAACATTAACAAGCTTAAATTGTGGTAATGAGAATGTAGAACTATTGGTAGGACTTACAGAGCCTGTGCAGGGTAGGTGTGAAAAGTAGACTGGAGTCTTCACTTTTAATTGTTCTGCAGTGGCAGACTTAAAAGCAGCATGATGAGGTAGACTCAGGTCAAAGTGGAGAATAAATAAAGCATGAGGTTTATTTGGGTAAGGTTACTGACATCACACCTCTCAAGTCAGAACCAAATCAATTTAGAGTTAGGTCTGTAATATAGTTGCGTGTGATTGTAACACGTGTGGATGTACCCAAACTAGCTCATATTTTTCAGCTGGAAGCCATGGCAATATAAATTGCACAAGAAACTGAATGTGTCGTGCTGCTTTTGCCACTCAAGCTGTTTCAGGTATAGTAACAGTGTTTAGTAGGATATCTTTACATTGCAGCAGACTTAACCCATACCATAATTTTCTTGGGCCTTGGTACTTTTCCAAGGCTGTTTTCTAAGAGCTCTGCCACTTGCTCAGACTGATAGTTTATCAATATTTTTGCTTGTAAACTCACAAAACTGAGTTATTTTATAACTTTCATATGTTAAAATTTTTTTTCTTTAAAAATATGATAATATTTTTAAATTTTATGGTCATTCTCTGAGCCTTGACAAAGCTTTTTGGAGTTCTTGAACCTGCAGTTAAAAGTCTTGGCAATATATAATGTTTCTTTTTGTTGTTTGAGATATTAGGCTGTGATTAGAAGACTGCAAAGTGAGGAAGTTACAGTTCTTACGATGAGACTTTTTAGAAGGAAATGTGAAATATGTCATTATCTGATGTTAACAAGTTAACCACATGCTATAGTATGGTAGGAGGCATTGTCTGTCTAGTTTCTCATTCCTGCACCAGCCTTCTGGACTGCTTTACTAACTCCTGCAAGGTATCTTTGAGCAGCTTTATCTTTAGATTGCTTGGAACCGTTTCTGTAAAAATGGAAGATCTTTACTTTTAAACAGCATGTAGTGCACATGCTGCTCTGTGTTAATGCATCAAACTGCTTTTTCTCCTTCCACATTAGAAGTTTGTCTTGGCTAAGAAACCTAGTATTGTTTTGACTTGTCAAAATGAGGCTGAAATATTTCTGGCTGAAATTAACAAGCTTAAGGAGAAGTGGCCTCTAGTACCCTTTATAGTACTGGTAAAACAATAGGTAAATAAGCTTGGAGGCAGGAAAAATGATGGTCTCTTTAGCTGCCAAGGGAGCATGCAGGAGTAGAAGCATACCATCCTTGACCTAGGGTAGAAAAACAGCTGACATAGATGAGAAGGATTTATTTAAGTTACTCTTAATTTTGTAGAAAACCATTTGGAAGTTGTAATTACAATTCTACTAAGGCCTTAATTTACTTATTAAATCTTATTAAATCATGATATTATTTAAGATTAAATAATGATATTCATAGTATCACAGAATACTTCAAACTGGGGGCAACCTCAATAGATTGCTCCCCAAAATACTATCAATAATGAAGTCAGAATAGTTACTGAAGCTGTATCCATTCAGATGATGAAAGCCTCCAAGGGTGGAAACCACATGTCCATGTCCAGGTTGTCATGAGGATGACAGTCTTTATCCTTGTGTCCTCTCTGAACTTCTTGTGTTTCAGCTTTTGCCTGTTGTGTCTTGTCCTGTGAAGAGCCTGGTTTTGTCACTTGAACAACTTTCTTGTTGTTACTGGTGGCTGCTGTTAAATTCCCCCAAAGTCTTTTCTTCTTTAGGTGAAAAGGCCTCCCTCTCCCCAGTCTGTCCTTACAGAGCCTGTGCTGTGGTCTCCCACTATGTTGGTGGCCTCTGCTATGAACTTGTTCCTATTTGACACTGCTTTTTGTGCACTGTGGGTATGGTATAGGGCCCGAACTCAGAATTTTTAATTCAAACAAGACCTGAATGTTTGCAACATTCTAAAGAAAAGCCGGGGCAGTAGTGCTCAGATACTTTTTAGCAACCAAACTGGGAATGTTTTCCTCTTCCAATTTATGCATAAAAATAACCGTAACATGATTAGATACATTGGTTTTAAACCCTTGAGGGATGATGTGACCAGGAACAATCTATTCAGTTCATGTAATTGTAATGCTTTTCTTTACTGCTTGGATTGAAATTCAGAATGTGTTTTGATACATGTGTTTGGTTATGTAGCATTTCTTTATAAGTGTTGTATTTAATGATGTCAAGTGTTGGGTTTATTTTTTGGTTTTATGTTTTTATTACATTCCAGCTTTCTAAATGCACCATGCCAGAAATAAGTTAAAAATTACTGCCTTGAAAACCAACACCAACATACTTGTTAGCATAATGTAATTAATTAAAAGTCAGAGTCTAGATAGAACACATTAAGTTCTATCTCTTCTACATAAAAATGCAACATAATGTCATGTTCAATTGAAATAATCAGTACAAAGTAGTATTTGACTGCTTCAGTGATTAACTGTATGGAACAATGGCTTTTAAAATGTCTAAAACGAGAGTTATTAAATGTTCTCTTCAATTTCCATCATAACATGAGCTGTTTTATATTCACTTGAATAAATAAAATAATTACACATAGTTTATGTGGGCATGATGTCTCTACTTAGGTTTTTTGGTGTGGTGTTTTTTCCATATTCCCTTTAGTTCTGTAGGATTCCTGGACTGTTAAGCAAATGGTCTTTTGGAGTATTGTGTGCTTTTGTCAAATCATCAGACCACAACCAGCTGAGACCAATGCATTCTATTTTGCTGGAATGTCTTCTAGAGCTAGGTACAAGGGTGGGATTTGCTTCTTTCATCAACCTGGATTTTTTAAGTACAAGTTTACAAACCAAGTGTGTGTCTTAATAGTTGCTTTGTGACCGCTTTACTTACTGGTAAAGTTAATTGTGGAATTTAAGTTTCTTCTCTTGAAGAACATAACTGTACGCTGAATCAGTATGCCATTTTTTGCATCATATAATGACACCAAAACCTGTTTAATAAGAGCTCATACAGTTGTTATGATAAATTCCTAAAATTATTTATTGCCGAGATCTACTCTTCTACTTGAGAAGCTAATTATGAAGATAATGTTAGAACACGTGATTTGTTTCCCTTTTTTTTGATTTATATAGCTTTTAAAATTTCATATTGTTGCTATTATCAAATTGAGATGAGCTTAAATATTAAGCTGCTTGCTTGATTGGTTGCACTAATTTAGTTAAGAAATTTCTAAAAGTCATGAATTGTTAAGCAAGATATCTCTGCCCTAATTGTTTTCCTCTATTTGAGAAATATATCTGTTTGGAACTAGTATTGCCTCTGTGGTGTTGCTGCTTACAACTGCTTTTGCTTATTTCTGGTTCTAAAGCAACTACAAATTCTCATCTAATAGTTAATTTGTTGTAATGCATTCTAAATATTTTTAAATGCTTGTATATTGTTTGCTGCAATATCATAGAATGGTTTGGATTGGAAGGGACCTTAAAGACCATCTTCTTCCAACCCCCTCCCAGTACATCAGATTGTGCAGTGGCTTGGCCTTAAACACCTCCAGAGAGAGGGCATCCACAGCCTCTCTGGGCAACCTGTTCCAGTGTCTCACCACCCTCGCTGTAAATAGTTTCTTTCTTATATCTAACCTGAATCTCCCCTCTTCCAATTTACATCCATTATTCCTAGTCCTGCCAACACATATCCTGCTAAACAGTCCTACCCTGCCTTTCTGTAGGCCCACTTCAGGTACTGATGAGTTACTATGAGGTCCCTCCTGGGCCTTCTCTTCTCCAGGCTGAACAACCCCATCTCCTTCAGCCTGTCTTCATAAGGCAGTTGCTCCAGCCCTTTGATCATCTTCCCAGCCTTCCCCTGGACCTGCTCCAACAGCTCAATGTCCTTCTTATGTTGAGGGCTCCGGAACAGGACACAATGCTCCAGGTAGGGCCTTGCCAGTGCCGAGTACAGGGGCAAAACCACCTCTCTTGATCTGCTGTTCACAGTTCTCTTGATGCAGCCCAGGATTCCTTATTTTGACGTAGTTTCCAGTTGGTGAACATTTAGAGAAAGAGTCAAAGCAAACAGAACGGATGTGCATTCTTTCATTTGCAGGCAAATAACAGGGGAATTCATCCTTCATGATAAGACACTTGGAAAAGAGAGACTAAGGGAACAAGAAAAATACAAAAAACTCCCTGGCAAAAACATACAAGGTGCAGCAGCAGAGTTAAATGCTTTTGTAGACTCCTTTGGGAAGTTGTTAGTAGAAAAACATATTTTTTTTTAAATTGTAAAAGTGGACTTTCTAATGTCAGTGATATTGCATCACTCACAAGAGAACTATTTTGAACCCGTAAATAAAAAAAAGACACAGTCAAAGAAGCAGGGAGGAGAGCATAATGTGTGTTTACTTCTTCTGAATGGTTGTGCTTCCTGTATTGCAAGAAAGGAATTAATTTTTTTCTCCCACAGCAGTAAGAATACTGTTGCTATCCTTCCATGCAGTAGTGAAATAGAAGGTGACTTTACAGGTGGAAGCAGAAACTCAGTAGAATTCTGGAACTGAAGTGATTTAAAGTAAGGAGGGAGCAATTATGTAAGCAGGTTTGGCTTGGGCCCTCAGGATGCAACTCTCTTTTCCTCCCTACCATCTTACCCTTCTTTTTCTGAACTTTTCTGTCATGTTCAACCACAACTCTCCTGTTGCTACTTTGTTACTTCATGTGCCTTCTTTCAGTCTGATTAATAAAAGAGCTGTTAGCTCTGTTGCTGTTCTCAGAATCAAGTAGGTTCTAAGATTTCTGTCTGATCTTGACAGTTGTAAAAGTCTGACCTACTTGGAACAAAATGTTAGGGCTCAGATTTAGGAAAGTATTTTATCTTTCTGGATTCACTGTGCTCAGATTTGCTAGATCAAACTCCATAATTCAGTTTTGAGTGCCTTGTGATAGGAAAATGGGGAGAAGATAAAATGACCAAAAAGCCCATTACCTGCAAGAAAAATTCATATCAGAAACTATATGCTAAATATAGTTCTATTTCCAAGCTGGGCTAAATTATGTCAAAATTGTCTGGAAGGCTGCAAAATTGATTTTCATTTGGAGGAGAACTGTTGCTGATTTTGAAGAGGAAATTAGTTTTGTTTGTTAGTGGAAGAAATGTTGGTTGGGAAAACAGTTTCTGAGAAGACGCAATTCTGTTAGCCTTGGATGTGATACAGGAATTAGAATTTATTTTGAAGTGTGTGAAATGGGAAGAATTGGTATTTTTCTGGAAGGAAAAGA
Source organism: Turnix velox (assembly GCA_013400935.1). Classification (NCBI taxonomy): domain Eukaryota; kingdom Metazoa; phylum Chordata; class Aves; order Charadriiformes; family Turnicidae; genus Turnix; species Turnix velox. The sequence goes on from VZTY01015804.1 coordinate 137,974, forward strand.
GACTGGGAGGTAGCCTGTCAGTAGCATGGATGAGAGCTGATGTTTAATCTGAAATGGAAGGATAGTGAGAGGAAGTCAAAATATATTATGAATGAGGGGAGAAAAAAAACCTGGATGACAGATGGGTAGGAAGGTGCAAACAAATGTGGGCAGATGAGTAGTTCTGCACTGAAAATTCAAACAGTGCATATCCTTATATATATAATTTACCTTTAACTGTTAATACCCATTTTTTATTATTCTAGCAGTTACAGCTTTTGGAAAGTATTATGTGATTTCACATTCCTGTCAGGCTGGTGTCTTGAGTTCTTTCTTGTGGTAAGACTTGGGAAGTTTTCTTTTGTAAAATTAATATAGACAATTGAGCTGGGAAAAGATTGATGCTGGTAAGGTTTTGGGGATGCATGTTGTGCTTTGTTTGAGTATCTTGCTCACATTTGCTTTGCTGTGGTTGAGGGCCCAATGCTCTGCCTGTATGTGAGCATTAAAGAATTTATAATTTGAACTAAAATTATCTCTAATGTAAGTTTCATAGCAAATGCTGTATCTGGCATGCATGCACACACTCATTCTTTACCTATTTTTTATCAATAGCTTTTTAGTTTCTTAATGGTGGTATGAACAGAAATATATTTTTCAGGTTGTGGTGCTTTCCTTATTTTGACCATGTAGGAAAATAAATCAGCAGTTTAAGAAGCCTTTTTGTTTATTACATCTCTGTTTACAGTCACAGATGGTAGACAAAATTAGATTTGCAATCTGATCTTTTCTTGCCTGTACTTTGATTTCCTTTTTGTTACCTGTGTAATGAGTGAAGGCCTTTTGATGGCATGATTAAAATATCAGATAGCAGTGCTAATGAGTCTAGAATTTACCAAGTTACTGAAATTACTTGATACTCGTAGTAAGTGTTGCATACTTCTGGTGGTTATTATGAGTGGGAATCTTTAGTAGAGTATTTTTGCAGGCATAAATACACATTTATCACAGTTTAAAATTATAACGCACTTTTGCTTTATGGAATAGGAGAGGTAATCCATATCATTATTAGAAAATTTCACATGCTTTAGAAATGCATTTAGAGCATTACAAATGCTTTATTACCAGTGCTGCCACTTCTAGTTTCTCAGTGTTTTAAGAATATCCTCATTGTTCAGGGGATAGATCGTCAAAATGCTGCTGTTGGACTAGTTCACACAAAGTCTGGCTTTAGCAAATCTCATTATATGATTACAGCCATACTTAGTGTTAAATGGTGTGTACAACTAATGAAAGAAATGGCAGGTCATCCTTGGATTATACAGACTATATGTGGGAGTGTCAGTTTGTCTTTTCAGTCTTGGCCTTGTAACCCGGAAATCCTGGCTGAGTAAAGAACATTATGTTTACTGTCAAGACTGTTATGATAATTAGACTTTTTTGGAACAAATGCATGATGTGTAGATACAATAGCAGTAACATCATTAGACATCTGCAATTATGTGTTCCTTTCACTCAAAAAGTAGGATAAAAAATTATTTTTGGCTCACTAATAGTGCTGCTGCTAATGAAAATAACACTGTATGTAAACTTGATCATGGTTTGGTAGAAATTAAGTAATCTGCAGCACAGAAGCAAAAAAAAGTTGACAGCAGTGCCCTGAAGAGTGCCATGAAAATGAATTTTCTCAAACCTTTTTTCTAAATTTATTTTCTATATATTTTTCTAGGATTTATGTTAGTTTCCCCATTGGAATTCTCTGAGTACGGCCTGTTTGCAGATAATCCTGTCTTGTAAATTTCAATAGTCAAGTAAATAGCCTGATCAATAAGTGATACTTTTAAGGTATTATTTCTAATTCTAATTACTGACTTGACAGCCGTTACACAAGAAGACACTGCAGATTGCCAAGAAATTGCAGAAGCGACTTGTATGCTCTTGAGTGATAAGGTAACAAAATACTAGGGGAAGCTAGCTTTTTTTGTCTTCTACATAAAGAAAAAAACCTCAGAACCTCTCATAGGGGCAGAATGACTTTCTCTGGCAAGTCCCGCTGCTAGGAAAGGAAGGAGAAAATGGAAAATGAAGAATGCCCAAAACAAACAAAGGAAAAGGAATTCCAAGTGGGCAGCTTTTACAAGGTACAGAATGGAGTATGTTTATAGATTAAAGTGAAAGCAACAGAAAAGACTGTGTAGCTCCTTTCCCCCTCCTTTATTTTCCCTCTTTTTTTCTCTTTTTTTTCCTTTTGTTTTATTTAGATAGTGATGGTAGGGTTATGATGTGTGAAGAGGAAGAACATGAAGCCAGAGGGAAAAGCTAGGGGGGTTTAGCTACCAGCATAATTATAGAGCTGCTGGACTGGAGGCTCAGCTTCAGAAGTATTTTGAGGCTTTGCAGGCCCAATATAGGCATTAAATTTGCTTACATGTGGTAAAGGGAAAAATATGCATTCACTTATCTGAATCATGCTGCCACATTGAAAAAGCTCATGTAGTGAAGGACCAGTAAAGGGCATTGTCATCAGCTTAGCAAAGGGATTACAGAAGGGACTGAACTAAGAGCAACTGCACCTCTAGTATGACAGCTGAACTGTGTGTGGGACAGGATTGGATTTGTAGAAGGGCATAATTGCAATGACTCTTTATTTTTAGCTATAGTGGAAAATGCACTTGTTACAATAAGCATGCTGTCCGTTCACTGGGATCCAGGCACTGAAATGAGAAGCTTCTGATTGTATAGTTCTACCTCCTGTATTAGTGATGTGCAATAAACTTATGTTCCAGAATGTCAGTTTCTCACAAATACATAAATGCAGAGTGTAAAGGAGAAAAGCAGGACATTTTACTGTTTTTTGTTTGTATATAGAGTAGAATTGCAAATAATGTTTGAGATACCTTCAAGGGCAAAAGGTGTGTGGAAGCTTGGTGTCTTTGTTATCAACATTTCCTATTAGCAAGCCCAGTAGATGAGAAGAATGTGTCCTCAGAGAAGAGAGAGGGATTATAAAAGAGCAAGTTACAAGTTTTGAGTACTGACACTTTTCTTTGATGTCTGGGACCAACAGAGACAGATCACACCAATGCTACTGTAGCTGTTCCTGAAGGTTCCACAAGATGAGGTTTTCAGTGCTGCAGAAGTCCCCTGTTGGCTGAGTCAAAGCCCAACTGAATTAAGTAGTTACATAGGAGTAACACAGATGGACAAGACTAGTAGGTTTGTATTCATCTCTAGTTTTATATCTTGTACTGATGCTGCACCAAATAGGGGGTGGACATTAAGCTGACAAAATCATTCACTTAGATACATAGTATTGTTATAATATATGAAGGAATTTGAAGAAATACCTGTTTAGCTGTACATATAGGTTGCTTTTATGAAAGCACTAATTCTGTTACTTGATCACATTCAGAATAAAATACGGGTTTTTATTGAAGTTGTAAAGTTCTTGATATGTCTTCAGCATACTCCCATGTCCTGGAAATTTTTTGGAATGTAAGGATAGGAAGGTAAGAAGAGGGATGGGAAAACTCCAATACCAATTTCCATTTGACTTGAACTCTCTCAGGGTAAAAGAGGGGTAGAGGCAGAAAGAGGACAAGAGGTGGAAAGTCGACAAGCATGGAGGAGGTTATTGTACTATGTCCATTGGCAGACCTTATTACAGAGATAGACTAGTACTTTATTGTACTTGCAAAGGAAAAAAAAGCTTTTTATCTCTGAACATTCTACAGTTGGAAACATCTCTTCTTCACTGAGATGATTCTTCTCTGAAAAGATTTAACTTTACTGTCATTGTGTGTATTTACTTGCTGACTGGTGTAACCATTTTGTGACCTGCTCTGACAAAAAGAGTGGTTTTGGATTCTCTTCTGCTACCTTTATGTAGAATCCAGAAAGGGACCATTCATCGTCAGTAGTGAGTCTGTGTCTCTTGGCTTTATTTTTTTTCCATCTATAGCTTGTATTTGCTAGTCATTGCTGTTGGGTGGAGTAAAATACATATTTTTCTTATGTAGACTAATGGAGTATATTTTAGAGTAGAGCTGAAACATCCTTACAGTTTGAGGAAAGGGATTGTCTTATTGTAAAATCATTCTACTGTTCTGGAGAAGAAATCTTGTTACCCAAAAGAAAGTTTAAAACTGAACCAGCCACTTCAACTTTGGTTTTGTTGCATAGCAAAGTTTCTATGCAAGAGTAGAATTTGGGGTTACTGCTCTCTCTTGTGCATCTCTTGCATTGTTTTTCAGACTGTTAACAGCAAATAAGTTACAGTTTCAGTCTTTGATTTAGTCTTGAATTACTGTGAATGTTAAGCATTTTAGTATTTGTAATTTATTGTCTAGATAGTCTTCAAACTAGAGTAGTCTTAAATAGACGTCTCTTCTGCAAGAGTAAATTCAGGTGGTACATAAAGGTAAAATTGTTTCTACCCTTGATGTGTGAGTCCCTTGATTTACATATAAATTTATTTGTATAATATATATAGTTAAATTTGTTGTCCATAGTATTGCACACATATATGTTTGAAGATGACTTAACCTGATCCACACATATGGGTAATGCTTATAACATAAATTTACGTCTGAATTATATTGAAAATTTGCATTAAATTCACTCTCACCATGCAGTAATTACTATAACGATTACTTTTCAGGCATACTCTGTTGTAACCTGCTTTTTCTTGGGTGTCTAACTTTGCATTTCTATCATTAAAATAATTTTCTTCTGAAAGAACAGGTTATTTGAAAGGATTGAGTTATTCCAGTTCAAAGCTTCTAAATGCTTGATCAACATTGGCATGCTTGAATGAGTCCATTGAAGGCCACTGAAGATGAATTAGTACATGGAGTACATAATGTAAAAGGGGCTGAGAGAACTGTGTGTTTTCATTTAGAGAAGTCTGAGGAGACATCTGTTTGTTGTCTTTAGCTTCCTGATGGTTGGTAAATGAAGAATATGGAGTTGGGCTTTTTTTTAAGTTATGATGTACTGTTGAAGATACATGATGTTCGAATTAGAGACAACAGATATGGTGAAAACATGGGAAATTTTTGCTAAGTATTAAGGAAAATGTTTTCATCAGGAGAGGTGGTCAGATGCTGGAATGAGCTGTTAAGAGAGGTTGTGAAATGCCTCTATTTGAAGATGGTGAAAACTTCACTAGGCAGGCTTTGAGTCTGATGTAGTTTTCAGTTTTTTCCTTTCAGCAGAGGTATTTTATCAAATGACCACCATGGAGTCCTTCCAACCATATTAGTCTATGATTTCTTGTTATTAATTACAATTTGTAGCAGCCTTTGTCACTTTCACATGTAATGTTTGTGACTTTTGTTTTTGTTGCTATTTAAAAACATTGTACTATTATCTCATACCAAAGGAGATAATTGCTTGAATGGCACCTCTGTGTGAATAATCATAGCACTGGGGTAACCAAACTTTTTGATTCCCTGTTGGTAATTTATTTGAGATTCTAAAACGTGCAGTTTGTGTATCTTTGTATAATAGAAACACTGAATTATATTCTTCACTTGTTTTTTGCAGTTGAATGCATATTTCTCAGTTTTGAGGTATAAAGTTTTTGTTTTGGCTACATGAATGGGAAAAAAGAAAATAAGGGCGGGGAAAAAAGAGATATTGACAAGGTGATTAAAGTAACTGACATGTGGCAATTCATATGTGTTTGGAACAAAAAAGTTAGTCATCTTAAAAGTTTACATTAAAATGTCCAGTTTATCTTGGTATTGGCATTTATCAGGAAAGCATCACTGTAAAAATATTGACACAACAAATTGATTTGTTTGTGATTGATCTACTGACCTGTTGTGATGCACTTATCTACAACTTTACAAATATACTTAACTAGGAGAAGATAGAACTCTGAAGCAGTGGTATCTGCCTTACAAGACTTCTCTGAGCCTATTAGGTAGCTTCAGTTGTGCAGTATTTTCCTAGGTATAAACAGTATTTGCTCAACTTGTCAGGAGTTTGACTAAGGTCTGTACTGCATAAGTGATAAACAAATGGAGAACAGAAAAGTTGGCCTACATTCTCAACAGGGACAGTATGTAGCAAAAACTGCCAGATGAGTAGAAAGAGCAAGGGGCCAATAATGGTAAAGCTGTCAACATTTTCTTAGTCTTTATTTTACTTTTTTTAGATAGGTTAGTTAAAATGATAATTGTGATGTGGAAGGTGGGTTTTTGTACCAGTCTGGTGGGGAATAAATGGGCAAGTGAAAGTGTTTGTAAAGATGAAAGAACAGATCAGGAGGAAAGAAATCAAGCAAGGAGAGAAAACTGAGTGGAATTAGTGGAGATGTAGAGGTCCAAGTATGGGTCCAAACAGACATGAAAATTTGTGTCATCTTATGGAATCATGGGGTTGGAAGGGACCTTTGAAGTTCTAGTTCAACCCCCCCCTGCAGTAAGCAGGGAACATCCTGTGCTAGATCAGAATTATTGGATCCTCATCAAGCCTGGCCTTGAATGCCTCCAGTGTCGGAGCCTCCTCTGCTCCTCTTCAAGTGCAGGAAAAGTGGGAGGAAAAACCAGTGAGAAGGATGAAGAGGTGCAACCATTTAGCTCTTTTTTTGCCATGCAAGAAGAAGAGGCAGGAGAATGGAAACTGAAGTGCAAATTAAGCAGCATGGAGTTCTGTTACGCTGGAGAGAACAACCTTATCCTTATCAGAGTATGTGTACTATATATGCAGGCTAATCATTTGCAAGGTGGCTCTTCAGCTTGAGTGGAAACTCTTGTGCTATTAAGTGAGGTGAGAAGAAGAATGAGAGCAGATGTGAAGGTGGACAGAATGGAGAGGACAGAAGTAAAGGGATAAGCAGAGAGATTTAGTTGTCATGAAAGTAGATTGAGAAAAGAACAGATAGGAAGTAAAATGCAAAGGGGACGGTGCTGGTGGACGGACGTTGTGGAATGGGTAACAGTAGAACCTTTGGGTTGACAATCGTAGAGAGAAGTTGCATTATCAGACAGCAGAATGTTGTTTATGGTGATCCTTTGGCTGACTGAGAATATACACATTTTTGACTTAGTGGGAGATTAGACAAGGAAATGAATGCAACAAAAACTAGGCAAGTGGTATAAGCTGGAGTATGAGGAGAGCCAGAGACACCTGTTTCAGAGATAAGAGTGTTGTAATAAGAAGTTGAAATGAGTGGAAGCTGAGGAGCAGGAAGGATGTGTGCTATGATAGGTGCTAAGAGTATGGCACAAGACATACAGATGCATAAAAATCTCTACTGTAACGTTACAGAATGTTACCCCAATGGAGCGTTAATTAAGCTTTTTTGCACTAAATTGGAAAATACTATATTAGCAACTTTGCAAAAGCATTGAAATTGGGAACAATTAACTACTCACTGTAGTCATGGTGTCATTAGGCAGTGGAAATTAATTCAGTCAATCATCTGACAATGTGAAAATGCATTTACCTACTTGACTTTGTTTTAAAAGTACAGTTAAGGGGTTTTCTTCTTTTAGAAGGGTTTGTATGTTATAGCCAGATGCTGTATAGTAATGATGATTACCCACTTTTCAGTCAGAACTAAAAAGAAAATGAAAAGCAGTGTAGTGACTTTTCTCTCTTGTGTACTATACCAATTCTTTATTTTTTCTTTTTTATTTGCTGGCAATATCTTTTCTGATGAGCTCTTTCCTTGTTGCACATTGCTGGTCTTGATGATTGCCACAACTCTGCTGTAGATTTGTTGCAGTGACATGGAAATGGTGCTGATGAGAGCAGCTGGCGGCAGAAGGTACAAGTTCATGTCGTTTTAGAATAAAATATGCAGGGAAAAAATGAGTGAAATGCCCTAATAGTCATCTTTGATGTTGGAGACCTGACTATTCTAAAATAAGGAGAGAAGGAAAGGGGGTAGAATGTAGGAAGACAGGCCCTGGAAATGATCAAATACCGTTTTTCTTAATTCACAGGTAAGAGATTTTCTGAAGATGCAGGACTCAAAGGAAGTTCTGAATATGATCCTAAGAAGGACTACAGTAATTATGCTGTAGAGAGCTTGATCAATAAACAAGTAATTGTTTCTACCTCTTTTCAGGTATTGTTTGAAAAGAACATGAAGATGATTTAATATTTGTTGTAACTTGAGCCTTAGGTGCTTAGAAATCTCAAGTTACCGTGAAACTACTCTGAAAGAATACTATTGTACACTTAACTTATTCCTAAGCTCTTTCCTGGGCACTCATTCTTGGCCACTGTTAGAAGAGTTAAGATGTGCCTTTGGTCTAATCCTGTATGCCTGTTCTGAAGCAAGTGTTCAAGCAAATGGCTTGAAAAAAACATTCTGGGAGATAATCAGCTCTGATATTCATGTTCCTGTGTTGGAGTTCAGGTGCAGAATAAATACAAGTGACAGGATTGTTCTCTGAGCAGTTAGAAAGCAAAGCTGGTCTGAAATCACACAATGCACTGAACATTTAAGAATGGTCTTACGGATCACTCTGAAGAAAGCTCACTGTATCTTTGCAAGTAAACAGAAAGCTCAATTAGAATGGAATAATCAGAAGAGAAAGAGATTACTTAAGTGTGAGGAGTAAGCTTTGTGTACGTTAAGTCAAAACCACTTCACAACTGCTGTAAAATTACATTCATAGGGAAATAAAAGAACCTTTGCCATAGCTGAAATCTAGAGATAGTTAAAACGAAGTTGGGATTTACAATTGGGAGAATGGTTGTTGTACAGCAGTTTGAGGAAAAAGAAGTAATGAATCCTTTGTATAGCTGAAAGAAATTGAAGTGATAGGCTAATCATTTTATCATTTAGTTGTTACTATGGGATATGGGTGTTGTGGAAATACTTACTTGTAATCCATTGTAGAAGTAGCACTGCAGATTGTATTAAGAGACATTAATAGCCACAGAATGGAGCTCATTTGTAAGGAAGGAAATGTTTAGGACTTCAGCTTTTGTATCAAGAAAGATAACCTATTCTGTGTCGTAAATGAAAAGGAGTGGAAGGAATGCAGTTAGGCAGCAGCTGTAGTGAAAATATACATGCAACAAGATAGCATGATGATGAGAAAATGTAGACTTGCTTATCTTTGACAGGTTCATTTACTTGAAAATTACATGGTCATAATCACTCATTAATTTCTTTCATGCTGTCTATGCTTGTAGAGAACATTGGTCTATTACAAGTTCTGTCAAAATTTGTTGTATGTCTGCTATGCCACTGGGCTTCAAGGAAGTCCCCTGAGCAGCGTCCAAAGAAGTAGTAAATAGTAATAATTAATTATGACTTCACTAGGCATTGCTTTGCTTGTTCACCTTCCTGTACAGTAGAGTTCAGTCTGGGCACCAGTCAGTAAGCGATTCACATTGTGTACTGTTGATTGAAAAGAAATTAAATTTTTCAAGCTCATCATATTGACAGTCTAAGGAAACTGTTAATAATCACCAAATAATTTGTGGTGAACTGTCTCATACCGCAGTACCTACTGATCAAAAAACTTACATACTGTTAATTTTAAATACCCCACACTAGTCTTGCAATAGGAGAGTGCTTGAAGTGAAAAAGCAGATATCATCTTCACTTTGAATTCTTTCCAAGCACTGAAAAAAGAACTAATTGAAAGGCAGATACCCATCTCTTATTTTCATAAATCCATCATATATATCATGGTAATGATATGTAAAGCAGCTGAGGGAAGATGTGTACCATATGAACATTTAATTAACTTTGACAGCTGCTTCAGTGAATAGTTGACACCATTCATTGTGGGAGGCTTTGTGTGTATTGCATACAATATAGCCTCTCTCAGACCTAAGAGAACTGCTGAAGAATCGGGTAGAAAGATCAGTTTTAACTTGGCATCAACAGTTTGGGACCCCTTAATTATGCTGTCCTTGCTTTTAGTGACCTGAACATCTGAACATTCTTTCTCTTCAATCTGTGCTTGGACCTCTCCATCTTCTTTTTCCAAACAATTTATGTTTGGAAAGCCTTTCAGATTCATTCTAAGACAAAGTGTTGTGAGGGAGAAACTCCACGACAGAAAACCAGGAAATGACAAACTACTTCAAAAGCTGTCTGGGAGCTAAACTCTCCATCAAGACTACCAGTGAGCAGAGCACTGAAACTCATAATGCCGATCAAATGCATCTGTTTGGCTAGAGCAGAAACTGGCTGATGTTGATGTATTTTATGCACCTTTTCAAGATTTGTAGAATCACTGGAATAGTTGGCGGGCCTTGCTGAAGCCTTTTCTCATCTAGATTGTGTATTTTAAAAGCTCTCTGGGAACTTAGGTAATTTCTATTGTCCAAAAGGAAACAAAACTGATTTATCTTAGTCATTGTTTCCATGGGCTGCTCAAGAAAAATACGAACAGCTGTGAATTCCTAACATGGGTCCTTGTGGACTGTGCAGAAGTCTTTCTTCAGTTGTATTTTGCATGCACTTGGCAGACAGCAGATGCTTACAATCACTTGGAATTTAGCTTGTATATTGCAGGGAATAGGAAAAGAGCGCAGCTACTTCCCCATCACTCTGTGAGAGTGGCAGAACTGCGGAAGAGAGTCCTTAGTGGGGAGTCATATTGTGTTGATTTACTTGGGACCTGATTAGAAGAGATGGTATCTGTCAGAGGTGGGAGTAGAATGAGGGTCCTATATACTCTTTCTTGCATGGTAAGAGTGTAGAGATTAATAAGAGAGATAATGCAGGGCAAAGAGCTACTAATTTTCTTGATTTCTGTCCCATGTATGACTCAGTATGCTGTATCTGTCTTCTGTCTGAACTGAGGCTTCTACGTTTACTTCATTCCTTTCTCATTGTGCATTATCTTATCCCTCTGGTGTCTCACTGTCACACAGTGAGTAATCATAGTGAGAAGGTATTTTCTTCTCACAAGTAGTGTAAATTTCCTAAGTTTTCATTTGTATTCAGTTACATTTCCTAAGTTTAAAACAAAACATGCTTTATCAGAAGTTGATTGCCTTCACTTCCTTCCTTTTGTATCAAATTGTGTCCAGACTTTTGTTCAAGTTACTGTGTATTTTCTTCTACCTACTGAGATAAAGCAGGTTCCATCCCGTGACTTTTTTTTTCATTTGCCTCCACACAATCTCCTGCTGTACCTTGTGTGTAGTAAGATTATGCCTGCCTAGCAATCTGCAAACTTTTTAATAGTTTTAAACAATTGTAATTACTTTTTCACAAAACAAGGTGGAGTAACTGCCAGGTGGCTGAAGTTTTTTCAGTTGATGTCTGAACCTGCTTCAGTACCCAGGTTTAGGTTGGTGGTGAGAGTGGAGAACTTCTCTCTATTAGAGAAGCTTGACAGAAAGAAGGAACCAGAACAGAGCAGCAGGAAGAGCAGCTGTCTTTTGAGATAGACTTTGAGTACTCCTCAATGCATTAATCTAGTAATGCATTCCAGACTTCAAGACTATTCATGGTATGTCCAGGTATTCAAGTAAGGGATTCTAAAATCTTTGTATAAGATATTCTCCATTTCAGATAACTGTCATCCCATCCTCTTTTCTCTTTTTTTTATTACCTAATGATTTGCGTGTTTTTCCTGTTGTCTGGGTTTTTTTGTCTTTCTGTTAGAGACTGTGTGGAACACATAGAAAGGACTAAAGTCTTCAGGTGTGGCTCAGCTGCTGTGCATACTTTCCTTAGCGAGACATAGTCTGAGAAGGAAGTTTCTGCAGCAGATGAAATGGAATCCTTCACCAGAGGATAAATCCTTCTGTTACACCATCTTGCCATCATCAAAAGCATATGACTGGTAAAAGGAAGCACAAAGGAAGAATGTTATACTCTACTGATCTAGATGTCCCTGCTTACTGCATGGAGGTTGGGCAGATGGCCTTTCAAGATCTGGTTTTAGGGAGTCTTTCATGTGCTTTATTGTATATGAGAGTCAACAAACTAACTTCTTTTCTCAAGCAGGAACTGATAAACTTTGTTGCAATTCTGACAGTGTGAGTCTGAAGTGACTGACAGGACCTGTTTCAACTTATACTATCCTAACATGAGGTCATGGTACTGATGCCAGTAGGTTGATGAGGCCAAGTCATACTTGGTGGTATTGTCTGTGAATGGTTTTCAGCGGCATGAAAACATAAGCATCTGCTAAATTAGATGAACTTTTCTTGTAGTACCCATCAGTTCTGAATGGGGATGGAAGAATAACAAGAGGCCATTTTGTGGTTTATTTACTGCTTGAAGTAATGCAGAGAGATTAAGTCTCCATCAAATTGATCTTTAGACAGGGTCAGTACCATGGAGCCACTGAGAAACCTGTTTGAGGGCATGAGGGAAGACTTGGTCACCTGTGAATGACTGAACAATACATCCACAGGCTTTGATAGAGATTCTTACAATCATGTCACATTTGTCACTTAATTCTCAAAACTCTAGAAAGTAAATGAGAATGGAAGTTAATCAGGTTAGAGAATAATTACATTGTGTTACTTTGATAGCTTGCATCTATGCCCCTCCTTCTAAATGCCTTTATCTTTGGGTTAATATTGTGTTTTTTTCTCACATGTGTCCTTTGTATTGAACTCTGTGTGCTCAGGGGAGTTTCTTTTGCTATCATAGCCTGATGTTCCCTCTATATACTAAACCTGAAAAATGAAACTGAGACACTGTGTGAGAGGATAGTTTTGTAAAGAGTTGAATTTTAAAGTGGATTTCCTTTTGCATGTTTAAGCAGTTTGGAGATTTCAACAGCACTTTGTTATTTCTGAATTTTTGAGCTTCTTTGAAAGTAATTATGAGGTTGCTTTTTCTTTTGAATGAAATCTGTTCTAGTAATTATTTTGTGAGACAAAGTATTGTGTGTATAACTGATCTACAGGTGGCTCACAGTGTTGACTTAGGCAAATAGTTTTAGACTTATGTGACTTCTGGAGAATATGAAAGAATACAGTTTTTTTTAATAAAGCATCCTAGTAATGAAATGTGATGCAAAATGAAAATATTATTACATTGTTGTGGAGTTGTAACACTGTCTAAAACAGAAGTAATCTGATGTCACAGAGGCTGAAACTGTCAGAAACATGCTCTGTCTTCTACAGCAATGCTGCAGTATGGGTCTGTGTTTTTGATTAAATTTGATACTAAGAATGATCTAAAACAATCAGGTTGTTATCAGGTTGTAGTTTTAAAAATTTTCTTTGTGTTCCAGTTACTTAAACAAAATGGAACTTAATTCAGTTATTCATTGATGAATTGGCAGGCAAGTATCATAATGCACTGCCTGAATCTACATGTGGATAGACTGTTTCTTGCATGCTCTAGCAGTCAGAGCCCTTCCTATGTATCAGCTAAGAAGAAACTACTTGAAAGATCATTTACTGATAGGCAAGCAGATGTGGTAAATGATTTAGGGCAGGAGGTGGTAGAGTGATAGCTATTTATAGATACTGGAATGCCCACTCAGTAGCAGTCCATTCAGACATTTTAAATTCCTGCTTAAAATTTTAAATTGTATTTTGTATGCTAGTTGGAACACAGATTTAACAAATCTTGTAGTAATTAGTATTTGTCATAATTTGTCACTTGTTAGGATGTTTTTTCAGGAGATCAAAGCACACATAGAGAAGACTATGTTTGATTTTAAGCTTTTAGTTGATTTCATTGAGTGTCAGCAGTTTGTCTTATACGTGTATGTACACAAACCCCATAGAGTGACCAGTTCAGTTGAAAACACGCAGCCAGCTTGCAAGTTACAAAAAACTTGGCTGTAATAAACTGTATTTGTGTTGTATTCTAGATCTACCTCCATTTTTTCCAATTACAAGTAGTTGCATTCAGTGAAATGAAGTGTCAAGAAACTACAGTAACTGTATCTGGCAATTGGGAGTGGCTAGCTGGGTTTTTGCATCACAGTCATAACTTGTTTCTGTTGCCTCCTCATTAGCCTCATGTCAAGTAGTGTGGAATACTAAGTATTTTTCTCTTTTGCTTTGGGAAGTGGTTCCTGAAGTCTGTGAAGCATTGCTCCTTTGCAGCAGCTTGTTCCAAATCCTGGCAGAAAGCTATGAAATTCTCAGTTTGGCAAAGCTGAGTAAAGCTGCAAGTATGTATAAGATGCTGAAAAGTTACATAGAAAACTCAAGTTTGTGAATTTGAGACTGGAAAAAGCCCGTCTTGTTCTATTATTTAGAGAACAGAGTATTCTAAACTTTGAGCAGATGACGTAGATTTGAATTTTCCATCCAAAAGTGGGTGTGAGGAATACCACCTTTCAGCATAATGAAACTTTATTATTCCTGATTGGAGTCTAGCATGAAGAACTGATGTATCTTGCTTTGAATTACTAAGAATCCTCAGAACTTTCTTTAGAGTAGCAGGAATTCACCCTATGGTAAAATGCAGGTGAAAATCCTAAGTTTTAAGGATTCAAAGGGAAAGCTTGCATTGGAATTTAACTTATGTATTAAGACACTGAATATTTTAAGTTGTTTCTACTTCTGTATTGTCAGATAGACTTTTAAGAATAGCTGAAGTTTTGTTCTGTGAGAATTTCTCAGTGTAACTTATATAAAAAAACCTTATCAATTTTAAAATACTGTCATGTGGTGTTTCGTCTTTAATTTATGCCTTCTCATAAAGGAACTGATAATAGCGTAATCAGTAGCAGCACATTTTGAAATCCAGAAAAAAACCCACTGTATCTTTTCTGATCTATTCATCATAGACCTGTTATGTCTTTCCTTCTCTCAGTAACAGGTTTATCTAAAGCCTGTTTTGCAACAGTACATCTACTCCTAATGTTTTAATATCATGCAATACAGAATTACTTGCTTTGTTGGCTGTTTGGCCCTGTAGTATCATTCTTGTTTTTGAGAGAAAAAATCCTGAATTTCAAATAGGTATTCTACACCCATTTTATATTTATTTGCTTTCCCATTATATTTTTTTCTTTTTTTCTTGATCCTTGTCAGGTAGTGGTTTGTGATCTGTTGGGGCACAGTTCTTATGGTCTTGCTTTCTGCAATTTTTGTACACCTTTTCAGGATATAATATCAAGAATAATGAAAAAGATTTCTGTCATTTTTGTTTTGGAACTTGGAGAAATAACTGATATGAATATCTCGATTCTTCCTTTGTTAGGAGTATCTTAATTATGAAACTTTTCTTCAAAACATAGAAGTGAATTGCAAAATCATACCAAAGCAACTTTCTGTAAGTATTGGATGCGTACAATCATGATTGTTTTGCTGGAGAGAAGGACCATTTTTTTTTTCTTTTTAATGCAGAAAAATACACAGAGTATTTCAAATGTTACATTGGAAAGACATGGTTATCTCAAACTTTCCTTTTCCCCTGCCATTTTCATAACAGTTTAGCAGAATCACCGCTAATGGTATATTTTTTGATGAACTTTTGTTTACTTTCAGAGCTCTGGGGTTTTTGGCTTCTATTTTTTTTTCTGACAATCTCTGTTTATAGAGATAACATGATCTTGGCAAAGCATGTGGTGTGGTATCTTTACAGAAGCTGTCTGGTGTTTCAGATAGGGAACAAGTGGTGAGCTGTCAGGCTATTGATGATTAAGGAAGCATTGAGCAAACTATCAAGCAAGTATGTTTTCCTGAATTGTAAAATGTCAACACTGCTATTGAAAATTATTCCACAATACAAAGCATTAAAATAGTTTTTAAAAAGAATGCATTATTACTGTCAAAGGAAAACAGAAACTGCCTTTTTTAAAAATATATGGAGTAATTGAACTCTAAATCATTGCTTGTTAGGCTTGTGAATACATTTATATAGTTTAGAATATTAGTATTTATTAAAGCTTTTATTTACAGAATCATTAAATTTTAAATTTTTCTATAGCATTGTCTCACAAGATTGTTTGGATGTCTCAGAAGGATTTTCTTGTGTTTTATTGTAATGCATTATGTGACCAGGACCTGATTCTTGAAGAATTTAAAAATGTGATGTAGTTCATGTACAATGACCATTGGCAGGTTTGTCAAATCTATGTACAATCTAAGTTGGGATGCAAGGAGGTGCTGTGGGTTTTGGTTTTGGCTAAGGTGGATTTTTTATGAACTGGTTAATATTGCAGGCTCTAATCTTGCCTGGTACTTGAAAACTTAAAAACACAGGAGATCTAAAGTAGATTGTATTGTATGAAATTGGAATTGATAAAAATATGGGTAATTTGATCATAAGCAAGACGTTCCTGGTTTCTGTGATTTGTATATTATTGTAAAGAGCTACTGTAAGATTTTGAGAGATGGTGAGTGTGCAGGGAACCAACACCAAAGTCTGCTAGAAACCTCCCATACCTTGAGGAAGAAATTCTTACATGAAATTTCTGTCAGTCTGGCTTATTGATACACAGTTTCTAAATGGAGGCTGAAAAAGCAGAGTAGGCTGAAGTTTTAGAGTCCAAGGGAGGCACTGGTGTCTGTTGCTCTTGACTGTTCAGTAGAGACTGCTGATTCACTCTGACATAAACATTATCCTGTTTACATTTCTGCGGTTATTTCTGCAAAGGGCTAATTTTGTTGAACTGCATGTTTTCAAATTCACTTGAGGTAGGGGCTGGAATAAAGTAAGGGAATAGCTTCATTCATCCAGATAATGTCATGTTTTTGATGACTCAGATTTGCAAGTCTTTCCCTCCCTCACATTTTTCACTGGAAAATCTTACAAGAAACAAGATTGTTCCTCTATTGTGTAATATACTAGGCTATGCACTTACCCTTTTATTTTGTCATGGTCTTGAAAACTAAGAGAGGGAAGGAACCAAAGAACCCACAGAAGCACGAGCAACAGAGACAACATCTTGGAACATTGTTTTCTATTCTTGTGGTCTGAAAAGATGACTGGGAATGGTGGCTATATTCTCCATGGTATTTAGCCTGTATGGTAAAGGGTAAAATTGTAGTTCTGATCTCTAAAGGTAGAGATTTAGAAATCTGTCAGAGAAAAGTAGTCTCAGTCATGATGCTCTATTTTTGTAATTAGAGACACTTTTTCATCTAGAACAACCTTGGAATAAAGGCTTATCAATACTGTTCTATGCAGTTATGTGGCAGATTACATTAAGGAACTGCATATTACTGCATATTTCTGTCTATGAAGTTTGAGTAAGTTTTTCCTTAGGCAATTCTGATACTTGACTCATAATCAGGAGGGCAAGTAAAAAGAGAAGGCAGAATTCAGAAGGAAAGTGTTTTTAAAAATCCAAGTCTTGCGAAGAACTCCTTGAACAACATGAGCTGTGTAATTTATCCTAATAGCCAATTGCCAGCAACTGGAAAGAGTTATGACTGCTTTTCCTCACAGAAATATTTCATTTTGTACATTTTATCTTCTGTGAAGAAAGTGAACATATTTTCCACCAGCATATAACTCTGCTTGATGAAACTGTTGCATTGTTATTTGCCTGTGAGATATCTTTCTTTAAAGACTTGGAGATCCACTGCATTTCTGTACTTGAAGAGGGTAAAGAACTTCACCATACAAGTGGTGGGTCTTGGCACTTTATTCCACAGTTCAGCTGTTGAGAGCAGACTTATACCTGAGAAATTCCTTCTTGGCACTGGAAAAAGGACATGTCTTTGGAGGATAAGAAAGCAACAGTTTTGAGACTTTTCCATTACAATTTGGGTGGTGTCTGCTGTTCCACTCCAGCACTCAGACACAAATATGAAATACATGTGATTTCTGATAGCTAGATGTAGCCTACATCTTCACTAAACTATCATCTGTTTTGCTATTCTTTGGCCATGCAGTACTCTAATAACGACTCTTGGTTTGTGTTTTGAAAGATCCTTTGATGATGACACTGGGAATTCCATTTAGGAAAGGATAGCTTGCTTTGTTCAAGTGTCTTCTAGCATTGCCTTCTTGCTGTCTCGGTCTTGCAATGTCTAAGAAAGTCAGGCAATTTGACAGATGACATTACTGCTCTTTGTGCTTTTTGCATTGTTCACATTACTGATACTTATTGTAACTTCTGAATGTAGGTGTAACTTCTATATGTAACTTGCATCACTTGATAAGAATTTTAAGGTATGTGTAAGGGAATAATGGGAAATCGTTGCCATTTTTCACACACTTCATGCAGAAGTTCTTTCTGACCTATTATGATTATCCTTCTTACGTCCTCTGTATATGAAGCTGTGCTGATAACAGTATCTCTGGATGGATTAAGAATCCTCAGATGCCACTGTCTCAGAAAGTATTCTTTGCCAAAACAATTAAGCAACCATTTGAATTGCTTGGAAATGCTCTGATGAAATAGCCTTGTGCTGAAATTTTTCAACATGGTGAAACTGGAAAGTTTAGCAGATACGGACCAACTTTTGTCGAAGTTCTGGTGGAGCTAAATCATGCTTGTGAGCATGTCTTTTTAATTGATTGCTTTTCTGGTAATTCACCTAATTTGCAGGTTACAGTGATGCTGAAGCATTTAGGACATATTGCTCATTTGGCTTTTCTGGCAGCACCCCCTGTTAGCTTTCTGGAGAAAGGACTTTGTTCCGTTTTGAAGAACTTAAAAATCAAAAATTTACTTTCTTTTCATTCCTAATCAGAATAGAAAGATTTAGATCCTCATGCTAACAGCTTCTGTCCACTCAATTGCTGTGTGTCATGCTAGCTGTTCAAGTCAGGATTATTAGTCTTTCCTTGTGCAAAAGTTCATGGACTCTTGCTGGATTGCTGATACAGGCACAGGCAGTGGTTTGCCAAGTGGAAACTGTAAGCAAATGTTATCTTTGCTTCTGCATTTTTTTTTGCATATGTTTTGCCATTGATATGTTAATCTGTCATCTTTTTTCTGTGTCTCCTTGTTAATGTGTCCATGTAAATATTGATATATTAAAAATTCTTATGTGATATTAATGTACATCTGCTTAACAGAAAAATTCCTTTGGAGTCCTTTTTGCATTTGTTTCTTGTATGACCAGTTGTTTCTCAGTGGCTTACCTGCTAGTTCCCCCAGTAGAGCATGTTAGAGAGACTGAAAATTAGTGATCTACTTCTCTACAAAAAAATAAACACATTTTATGACAATATTGTGTAATTTTGTGAAAGCTGTTGTTAAGGGATAAGCAAATAGTGTCTGGGAAAAGACAAATTAGCAGAAAATTAGCATTTAAAGCACAGATTAATTGTCCCTGTAAAATTGGCATCTATTGTCCGAGCAGTGCAAAA
Organism: Turnix velox; assembly: GCA_013400935.1. NCBI lineage: Eukaryota > Metazoa > Chordata > Aves > Charadriiformes > Turnicidae > Turnix > Turnix velox. The sequence continues at coordinate 157,139 of VZTY01015804.1, forward strand.
ACCTCTCAGGTTTTCCACCTTGCTTAGTATTTTTGAAGGTGTGTTCTTTTGAATATATGTTAAAAGGATATAAATCTATTAGAGTGAAATTTTTGGGAAGTTGAAACGGGTACGTTCTGATTGAAAAAATAGGGTAGAATCTCGTTTGTCCTTTAAGGAACAGTGACATTTCTGCACAGGCTGATGTTTTAAAAATATGATACTTTATTACCTGTCAAAGTGTAATTTATGTATGTGGGTCCTTGAATTTGGTATACTTCTGTATTTAAAAATCCCACTGAAACAGACCTGTGTGCGTTCAGCAAATGTAAGGAATACTGCATGTGATATGCAGAGTTTGAATACTGTTATCTTTAAGTTCTCACTGCAGAGTTAGGCTGTGCTAATTATGGGTTCATGTGATGGGAAAGTTTAGTTGTGCTAATTTGTCTCTGAAATTCACTGAACTGTGAAGACTGGAATTAAGTATACATACTAAATTTAACACAACCTAGCCTAAACAATTTCTAGTGGGAAACTGGCCAGATTGTCTTTTTAGTCTATCTTAGATTTAGAGGTAAAAATCAAACCAACCAAACATTTTGGAGATCTTGTAAAAAGATACGTAATACCCTTGAGAGCTTTGTGATATTCTCACATTACTGATTACTGTTGTAAGATGTGGAAAAGAAGATAGTGTTTTTTTTAGTCACTTGACTACACTCTTAACTACACTTTTGTGATTCGTGTGTGAATTGTTCGTTCAGATTCTGTAAAAAGAAGATGGAAAGTGTGCTCATTTTTGTCAGTTCACACAAGATGTATTCTATTTAGTAGTAAACTTGGTGAGATGGTTGGAGACAAACTGTATCTTCTTACTTGCTAACTTGATCTCTCTCCTCTCCTGCCAGCCAGACACAGGTGTCAAAGGCACAAAAAGCACTAACTGTATTTGTAGAAATTCTGAAGGCTTGATTAGAAGAGTCTGTTTCAGATTCCAGAACCTTCACTACAAATTCTGTATTGTGTTCTCTGCAGATAACAGCAACTTGGAGATGAACTAATTTACTTTGAGTTTCATTATACTTCAAATATGTTTTGGAACTGGGCATCTAAATCCATGCAGCTGTCAGAAATCTAAGGTGGTGTAGCCTCAAACAAATTGTGGGGGGAAAAGGAAAAGTGGGTAGCTGTCAAGATTGGTACAGCCAGGAATGTAGACAACTTTGCTGCTAAAAGGACAAGTTGTGTCAGATGAGACTTAGCCTGAAAGTGTGTAAACTAAATAGCTTTTTGAGGTCTTGATGCAGATCATATAAATATGTTTTTAAATGTGTGCAGATTAAGTTTTATTGACCAAAAAAAAAAATAAATGTTGCTATAAACACCACAAGACTGTTCCTCAGCATGGAGTGTTTCATCTTCAAATTTTCTTTCTTTTTATTCAGAGCTGTGAGCTACGCTTTCATAAGCCAGCAGTAATTTTTCTATTTGTCATGTGAAGAAGGGTAGATTTGATATTAAGTGGTTTTATCCAATTTTTCATTTGAAAAGCAACCTGCAGTGTCACTGAGCTTATTCAAAATGTTGCAACCCTTATTCTGCTGGGCAGCAAATAGAAGTGACTTGATTTCATATCTTAACCAGGTTTATCCCATCAGAAGCTGTCTCCTATCTAATGATGATATGCAGTTGATCTGAAGTTTATGGAAAAATGTTACAATTAAATACAATTAGTTTTGCTTGAAATCAAGAGTCAGACTGGGAATGGTGAGTGCAGGGCAGTTCTGAGCATGGATTAGTACTTATAGCATTGAGAGCAATTTAAAATTGCCCCTTGATCTGAAACCTCCAAGTGCAGGTGGTGGCTCTGGGCTTTTTTAGGAAACCAATCCTCTTAGATCATTTTGCATACAGTGTGTTCTCTGTAGATGAGTGATAGACTGCTCTACCTCAAACAATCCCCTTTCTTCCTCCTCTGGCATTTTCATACAGGTCTGGGAAACTTGGATTGATTGTTATGGATTTTGGATTAGATTTTAATTGTCTGGCTAGACAGACAGCATTTGAAGGAGAATCCCTGAAGGTGCATACGAAATACACAGCTGTCAAAAGATAAGCAATTTTGCCTTATTTGAAGCCAGTATTGCAAAGGGAGAAATGCTCATCATTGCCATAACAGTTTGACTTCTGTGGGGAGAGAAATTGAATTTACTACTCATCGAGATGTGTTCTTTTTCTTGGAGTACAAAGACATATTCAGTAGACACAGCACATGGTGCTGAGGAAACCATTTATTTCCTTCTATTCTCTCCTGTCCGGAGGGATTTCTATCTGAAGAGTCACTAAATATAAAATTGCAAAGTTCTCCCATTCTGTTCAGTTTTGAAATTCATGTCTGGTTCTCTGTCAGGCCCTTTCCTATGTTAGGATTACTACAGGGAATTTGTAATTTTTCACTGCTATAGGAAGCTGCCGCTCTGCTTAAGTATTTTCAACTAGTGTTTCTTGTGACCACAGAAGTGTTGTGCAAAGGGAGCAAGGGTGGTTGTACCCTTGTCTTTCCTGACACAGAAACTTGATCTTAAACTTCTTAAACTGAAAGGAGAGGCTGTTCCAAATGGAATTAATTGTTCTGGCTGAAGAGGGTGTTACTACAGGAAGTGATCTTACTATGGCTTATAATTGCATTCCTTTTTTCACATCTCTCTTCTTCATGTATTTTCATCAGCAGTTTTCTTACTCTGATGCTCTATTTACAGAAAACATGGTAAATGTAGTAAAAATTGGTGACTATGTCTGTTTCAAACTCTCTGGTTCCTTGCTAGAACTATGGAGCAGTCTCTGTACCATAAAGTGTTTTTTGAAATCTTTGTAACTAAACCCCCATAGAAGAAGGAATTTGGGTAAATGCAGTAGGTGTGGAGTGCTCTCTGTACTTGAAAATAGATTGGAATTCTTAAATATTAATACATTATGTATTGTTCACAGCTATTATTGTTCACAGCTATTAAATTCTATAACACTAAGTTTGTCTTATTGCAGATACATTACGTTTCACCACTGTTTTGTCTGACCTGTGGATACCAGCAGCAAGTGGATGACATCCATATTTAAAGGGCTGCATCAATCTGTTTCATACAGAGATTTATCAAGTTATAAAAGGTAATTAACAGTTGGGAATTTACCTGGAGAGAATGCTTTTATTTTTGAACAGAAGAAGTTGTATTTTTGAATGGTTTCTCTAGAAACTCACTAAAATAAAGGAGGAAAAGAAGATACAGGCTGAAGGTTTGGGAGGATGATTTTTGAGAAGAGTTCAGTTTTTGTAAAACTGATAGAACCTGTAGTTCAGATTCATCAGAAGAAGGAAAATAAAAATCTTGTTGTGCATGCTACATATTATTAAATCCTGAAGATTTCACATATACTTGATATTTTAATTAAATTCCTTGCATAGGTGATGGATTACAATATCATTAATTTCTTCCTAGCTGAGTTAAAAAGGACCATATGAGTTAGAGCAGGCTACTGTGGCTGGTAAAATTAATCTTCAGTTGCACTGGAGACATGGACAGCAGCAGAAAATTGCACATAAATGTGTTGAGTTGTTACTGCTGGTGACTCTAGTTAAAGCAATATGAGGAATGATTAGAAACTGTGATTGAAATATTACCCAGATTAGGAACTGCACAACAATCCTGTTGGATCAGATCGTTCATTCATTAGCACCAGAAACAGATCTTTTATAGTTACTAGTTTTTTTATGCTTACATTCTGTCCATATTTTGTTACATGGTTTTGTTACATGCATAAATGGACAGCCGTTTTTCATTTTCATTGTGCCTTTTGTCAGACATCCACTTTCAGCTGTGTGTGGACCTGTTACAAAGCTCCTTTTTGGTAAATACCCCTGTGTTGCTGTGAATAACTTTGCTACAGAGGCCCCATTCTTGGTGTATTAAATCCTTTTATAGACCTCTGTGAATCCTTGGAATTTTTTATGCAAATGTTTAGATTCTTTACACAAAGATATTTGTTCTGAACTATGGTAGAATCACAGATCTTTTCTCTTTTCCCAGAAAACTATACTGCTATGTTCCGCAGACAGGTAGATTGGAGTCTCTCAGTATACTTAGTTTCAAATGACTTAACTTTTAGGATGGTTATTCTGAATCAACATTAGTTAAATTTTTTTGCCATGTTTAGTCTTTCTGTTATGTTGATGCAATGGATGGAATGAAGACAGGAGAACTAGGTTTTCTGGAGATATGTCAGGTAAGAAATACTGGTAAAAGCAATTTTTCTTACTGATGAGCTCTTTGACGCCACCTATGGCAATGTTTCGATTACAGTGCATGTGGACCTCCATCCATAGAACTGGTTTACTTGAATGTATAGGAAAAAGGCAAAAAAGATGTGTTTTCCATTTTTCAGTGAAGAAAGTAGTTTAGGGATATTTCTTGCTTTCACCTGTTTCATCAGTACCTCAACATAAGTAATTTTCAAATTTGTCTTTTAAATGGAAGTACTGACACAATCTCTGTAGATTTTTTGCCCTGTTGCTTGGAGATTCTGCAGTTGTGCAATATGAGTGCAGTAATGTATTCTGCTACAGTATTTACTTTGCATTTTTACTGCGCTTTATTGATATTTCACATGCTAAGCAATGTTCCCGTCTTGGTTTATAGAATATTTTAATATAGAAGCAAGGAGGGAATGATGAAGGTTTTTAAAGATGGTAAATGTTTGTAAATGCACAAACTTCATGAACAAGAGCTAGGCACAAACAAGTCTGTTTAGTTCACTGTTGGAATTGGCCAGGTTTTCAGTTTTATTAAGTATGTTTCCTTTCAGTTTGGATAGACGTAATACCAATGAACTGAGATGAAAGGATCTGCCAGTTCAGGTGAAGGTTTGTATTAACTGAGGGCTAACATAACAATATTTTACTTTGTTAATTTGCTTTGGTAATTAAGCAAAGCTTCCTCTAAAGATAAAAGCTGTGAAAGTGGTAGAGCAGGAACTCTATATATTACATATTGTTGACGGGGTAGAAGGGAGTCTTTTAATTTTATTTCTAGTAATGTGGCGGTTATTTTCTTTGAAGAAATACTAACTCATTGATGGTTAAGAGATATATTTTTTTTTTCTATATTTTTGCACCTACTTTACCTTGTGCCACTTTTGCAGCTGAAAGCGCAAATGTTCTCATTTAAAGGTAACTGGCTCTATGATTGAGGCGTAGTGAATCTGTGTACCTCTATTACTGTAATGATTGACACCTACAAGGTGGAAGTTCAGGTTTGTTTTTGTGATACACTGTCTCTTTTAGTCGCGTAGTTTAGAATATAAAATGGCACATTTCTCTGTAAGGTGTGGCCACAGAACTGCCATCACCGTAGCATAGTTTTAGCTTCCAGTATTTGTTGTTCAGTAAGTGTGTCTTTTACATAGCTCACAAAGTTCATGTTTTCCTCCTTTAAAGTATTTAGCCTTTTTTATTGCTGACTTGTCTTGCACTGCAGAAGTAGCAGTTATCTTTAGGCCACATAAATGTACGGTCATATGCTTACTGTTTTCTCAGTAGTAGTAGTAGTTAAAAGAAGCCAATTAGAAAAGAGAAAATTAAATTCCAGACAGCTCTTATATGGTAAAGCAACACAGCTCAATATAAATCTAAGCTGTTGAAAATTGCACTTTAAGAATGTAAAACCTGTCTTCCTATACAAAACAGGAAGCATGTTTTTAAGTCAAACAGCAACATTTTCATGTTCAGTATTGTTATGAGCTCTTCAGTATCTTCACCAACACAGTGGTACAGAGTTTAGCATGATGTTTGAAGTATCTACTTCAGAATGAAACTTAGTGAGGGTGCTATTCATACCCTTCTCTTCATCAGTACGAGTCTGTGACCTAGCTAGCTGTTTCGTGTGTTCTTTGCATTAAAAAGGCACAAATGCCTTTTTACTTTCAGATTTAACTATCATATTTCAATTAGAGAGGTGAACAGATACTATCTAAAATCTATTAAAGGACAATAAATCCTCTGATTGGACTACCAAATAATATCTTTGTTCTTATCATAGTGTCCGTTGGTTTTCAGAGGAGAGCTGTGTAGCAAATCAAGGAGAAATGCTACCTCTAGTCAACCTTTTAAGTCATTCTCTTTTTCTCAGCTACTAATATTTGTCCGGTGTGAGAATGGTACAGTCAGTTAGAAGTATTCCTTTTTTTTTTTTTTTTCCTGTAGGCAAATGGTCTGAACAGAACCACAACAAATAATGGCCTGTCTTACAATGACAAATATGGAAAGTACAGCAGCTTCTGCTGTCCGTGAGAATGGTGACATCCATGGAAATACTTCTGCACCCAAACAGACAGAAGCACTGCTTCAAGTGTATCTTTATCATACTCCAGGGAAGTCAGGTGGAGATTACCTTCAATTCCCAGCTGGAGATTATGTTGCAGAAGAGATTTGTGCTGTTGCCTGTAAAGCCTGTGGTAAGTATGTATGTAATGGTTTTCCTAATGAGAGAGCAAAATTCAGCTTAATGTGAAAAAGTGTTTAATAACCTAGAGATCATAAAAATGGTACATTTTTACTGGAATGCTAATGTCTCTGGTCTGATAGAAGTAATCAGTATCAGAAGTAATTAGGCTTCAAAACTGTTCCTGTTGGATTGGCTGTGAAACTAACATTATCATGAGGTGACTGCAACCCCCTTTTTAGGGTATGCTGTCCTTTTACCTGGAAACCTTCTTTCATTGAGCTGAGATACAGCTTTGATAATTAAATCACAACAGAATCTTGAGATCATTTGAATTATTTCTTTATGCAACCCTGCAGAACAGATAGGTCCTGGCAATAATTATGTGTACGTGTGTATTGCACATGCTTAATCACTTGGTAGATGGAAACTGTTTGTAAGATACAACATGACTGGCTCTGTGTGTGTGGTTAGTGTTTTTTGTGATAGTGAATAAACTGGGTGAATGAGAGGGTAATATATTTGAAATAAATACATAAATGTTATATCCACAACCACTTTTTGAATTGTTGCATTTATTTATAGTTTAATATAAATAGCTGTTGAGACCCACAGCAAAATAATTCCAGCATGTACTTTCGGGATGCATCTTTCTTGCATTTCAGAAGTGTGTTGAATTTGTGAATTAAAAATATCAATTCCAATAAACTTAATATTTTAAAGTGACTCTCCTTGTTCCTCATGTGCCCACGCACACGGACTCTGTTTTCGTTGTCTTTAGGGCTATGAAGGCTGGATTTGTGCCTGAGCTTTCCACATCCTGGATTTCAGGTGCCAGTGAATTTAAAAGAAAGACTTGTAATTCCAAATCCTTATTTTCCGGTAGATCACGAATATGAAGCTGCTTATTCAGATTGTACGTTACATCACCAAACTTTTTGTACTTTTGTGATGTTGTCTTTTGATTGGTATACTGGTTTTTAACTATGATTTTCATGACTTCTGGGAAGGGTCTGTCCTTGTTTTCTATGATGAATGCCTTGTATTGAATGAGTTTTCACCGAATTTGCTTGTATATGCTAGTTTCAAAAAACATGATTAGTTCAGCAGAATCACTACCTGGGATTCACTATGGGAGATAGTGGGGCAGTAGTATGTTATTCAGAGGTTTGTGACCTTATAGGTCTGAGTGTGACAGTCCTCAGTGTTCTTAAATCAAGTTATCTTTTTGATTGTGACTTAAATCAGGACGTTCCACCTATCTTCCATGTGTCCCCATGGTTCTGAAGTCTCTTTCCTACAGCCAAAGAAAAAAAAAATTGCTTTAGAATCACAGAATCATAGAATGCTTTGTTGGAAGGGACCTTCAAAGATCACTCGGTCCAATGCCCTTGCAGGGAGCAGTGACAAAGTATGTCCATAATCATTTCTATAATAAGGATAGATTTCTTAGTTCTGGTGCCCATGTTTGGCCTCTGTTAGGTTTGTCAGCTTAGTTCAGACCCTAAAGTACAGTATCTGAAGTTATATAAAGCTACTGGAGAGAGAGAATTTTTACAATAGGTGCTAATTAATATTTTAAATGGATGTAAATACTGTTACAGTCGCTGAGGGTATTGATGAGGAAATTAAATAGGAAACAATTTCACTACATGGTGAAAAATTGTCTCTTTGTTTAACTTAGATATTCATGTACCAACTTGATGGAATATTAAACTGCCATGGGCTTGTATCCATCAAATTTATGTTCAAAATAAAGCAGTCTTTGGAAGAGTATACTCCATCACTGGCCATGACATTGGGTGCCTTGCTTCCTTTGCTTCCTATCTGACTACATTTTTTTCTTTTTTTGTGATAACAGAATAACAAGTCGCCTGAACACAAATTTTTCTTTTTTTTCCTAATTAGTATGTTATTTAAAGCTTGCCTTGCAGAAACTCTCCCAAGGTAGTCTGGATTTGCTGGAATAGTTCTACCTCAGTTTTTTGGCTGGCTGCTTCTGCTGTTACAGCGGGTCTTACCACTTTGTCTTCTATTTTCTTTTGTTTGACTTCTTGTGGTTTCATTTTTCACATGTTTGCCCCCATAACCAATTCTAGGGAGATATTTGTGTGCTGTATTCAAATTATCTTTGCGTCATCTTTATTGGTAAAACTTAAATTGATCTGTTTAGCTTCAAAGCCGTTACTGAGTTTTTTGGCTGTCTTCCGCACCTTCTCCAGTATTGCAGAAATATGGGCAACCCAAGCTATATCTGAAATTCTTCTCTCCCACATCCTGTACATGTCCCATTTTTTTGCTAATCCACAAATCTGATTAGTTTTGTTTCCTTGACATGATCTCAGAACTTCAAAATTTATTGCCTTTTTTGTCAGATCTCGTCAGTCTTTCTAAAGACTTCTATGTCTTTGGGGTAACAGTTTCTGTATTTCTGATATAGGTAGTACCTAGCTCCTAGATGTATCCTTTTATACTTGACTGCTTTAAAAATAGTTTGAGATGAATAGTACTGCTTATCAAGTTGATTTTATATTTCTCTATTTTTTCAGCGTTCTACACCAGTCTCTAAAATTTATCTGTGATGATTTATAGTAACTTGTATAAATAAAATATTTTATCATTAGGAGGCTTTATCCCTGTAGAGCTGATGCAGCCAAAGTCCACTCAACAGTGGCATCTTCCTAGCAGCTGTTCTGGCAGTATTATTCAACCAGTTTCTCCAAGGAATTCATAGCTTCATTGCTTTCTAAATTGGTGGGAAAGGCAGAGATGACTACAAAGGTTTGGGTTGGGTTTTTTTTGTCCTTTCATAATAGTTGCTAATGCTTAAATCAGGAGGTACCACTCCTTATTTTCTGCTTTTTTTAAGGAGGTTTTGAGGTTTTGCAGCAGAACGTGTTGGTTTGCACAGCCTATACAATCATATAACCCTTATGGTAGCAAGACTTGTCTATTGGGAGTTAGCTGTGAATCAGCTGATGAAGGGGAGCATAAGTGAAATGTAACAAGATAATTATTAACTTTCTCTATGATCTGAGCAATTGTTTTCTCTGTTAATAGCAGTGCTGGTTATATTAAAGTATGGCTGGTTTTGGCAGCAAACAGGACACTTGATATAGGCAAATATTGTCAGTTACAGGGACAGCTTCGTTATGTATGTTTTGCAGAATACTAACTACAGAAGGTTTTCCATTATATGCTGACTTGAATTTGGAACTGTTATACATGGATGGCATTTATTTGCTATAGAAATATTATTCTGTCTAAATATTATTCTGTAGTTGTATGCAAGTTTTAGGCATGCATGCAGAAGCTTAGCATTATTTAAATCAACTTTGCATTTTTTAAAAAATTCAATGGAAAAACTTCATGTAGCTTTTATTTTATATGGAAAGCTGAACACATAACTGAGTATCATGTTTTCTAGGCAGAAATATAGGAATGAATGAAATGCCTTGAAATTAGGTTTAAATTGACTTGATAGTACTGTGGATCAGCTCTTGTATGTTAACTGCTTTGTTATTTGCCATGAAATAAATTACAAAACAAAGAAATTCTTTGCTTTAAGCCTAGGAGAGCAAGTAGTACAAACAGAGCTAACTGAGGGTAGATGTGAAATACAAAAAATAGTTTTGATGGAGAAATTGTTCTGGAGGTTACAGAGAAACCATGTTAGATGTAACTTCTAAATTTGGTATCAGAGACTTGTTTCCCCAAATCCTGATCTACCTTTAATTTCCTCCACTCTCTCAAATCTTCAATGTTCAATCTTTAATGTTTTTTACAATCTCTTTCTATCAAGCAGTCAAGGCCATTGAAATATAAGTAGATGTAATGTTTCAGGAAAGCCACCAGAGTTGATGCAAGAGGGTGTTAACAGTGTTGTCTTACAGAATAATTACGTATTTTCTTTGTAAGTTTTGTTATACTCAAAGTATAAATTATGAAACAATATTAACACGTGTCTAGTTGAAAATAATCTGAACTCAGTTTTGTAGTGGTGTAAGGAAGTCAGAGAATGCTGGGAACATATGAAGTCTTTGAACTGGAATCTTTAGTGTAGAGAGTGCTAGTTTGTATACGGTTGTAGTGTAACCATGCTATACCAATGGTTGTAATAAGATACTGCCCAGTCTCTTGTAAGTAAATTCAAGAGTTCTTCTTATGACATAAAGTAATTTAAAAAAAAAAACAAAAACACAACAGCAAAAAAACCTAAAACTCCAAACAACTGTTGACTGTGAACCATTAATTTACCAGAATGTGTTAACATGTGTTAACATACAAGACCAGTATATATATTTTTTCAATTTTTAAACTATCTTTTTATTTATTTATAGTGAGTATAAAATGCAAAAAAATAATGCAACCCTTTGATATATAGTCCAAATTATATTGAAGTTAGTGAAGATATATTACACTAGGTTAGTGATAATTCACATCACCATTAAAACAGTTACAATTATAAGCAAATCATTGCTTTGATTTTTGATGAATGAATTTGTGCTGCATTCTTGAAATTCTTAATTATGTGTATGTGTAGTTAGTAATTTTAAATGTAGCTACAGTATTTAAATAGTTCACTGAAAAATGTCAGCAAAGTCAGCGAAGGAGCGTGGTTTTGTTTAGTATCATGCATTTCTGCTGTGACCTCTCCCCTTGGTGTATATAACCCTAAATTTTTATAGGATGTTACCTGTAGCTACTTACTTCCTGATTGGCTCTTGTTATAGATTTCTCCTTCCTCTTGTATTAGGGCTGTTAAACTCCAGGGATCTTAAATTTTTAATGGAACTAGAATCCCAAGAACCAGCTGCTTTGATATTCCTGTCAGGATTGTGGAACTACAGGCAGCTGGCTCTTTACAAAGACAAGTTTGTTGGCTTCTGTGTTTGGGGTCTTGGATGGTAGGGGTTTTATTAGTGTTGAAGTCACAAATAGGAGCATTTGTTTTCGCCCTTCTGATTTCTAAATGGATTGAAAGTCTTGATACCTCCCAGAAAGCTGCAAGACAGCAGAGAATTTTTAATTATATGGACAGTGTCTGCAGTCAGTTAAACGTTTTGAAAGGAGCAACTGCGTTGATTGTGATGATCTGTAGTAGAAGATTCCTTGTTAGTAGCTAGAGATTTTAAAATGGATCCTATTGTTAAAATACTGAATTTCCATAATTACCATGGCTTAGAGATATTGATGCTGATTACTCATTTGGGTTTTTTTGGGGGAATTGTGTTTTAATTTTTTTTTTGTAAGTAATAGCCTTTCCTGAAACTATGCTCACAACACACTGCCCCTCCCTCCCTCCTTCCCCAAGGGGAAGGCTGAATAAGTCAGCATTATGGATAGTTTTTTGACAAGAAAGGAAACGTATCCTTTGATTAAGTATTCAGAAAACATTTTGTTGACAGGATGGCAACATTGAATGTGGTGTCAGAGTTTGGGAAGCCTCGAGTTTGTGCAAAAGATGAGGATAAGATACTATTTTTCCACAAGAAAAGACGAGCAATTTTCCATCTGATATATGCAAGAGTTTTAGGTAGTTTACTTGACCCTTGTGCAAAAGAACTGACATCTGATGTTTTTGTTGGACATGGAAAAATTGAGATTTTTTCAAAGTTGTTTTTAATTGCAAACTCCATGTGAACTAAGAGTTTTCATCTTTATATGTCAATTGATTTGAATTGGCAGTTTCATGTGGCTTCCCCATTTCACACTTTTTTTGTGATGGGGTTTTTTTTTGTTTTCTTTACAGTGGGATGTTACCTAATGACAACATGCTGTGTGAGTGAAAGGGTACTTTGCTGCCAACAAAGGAGGCAGTACAGAAAAGTAGTAGTTCCTTAGCTGCTTCAGGATAAAGTTATATGACTTATCTGGGTGTGGAGTGCTAAAGTCATAATGAGGACAGCAAAATTGTTTTTTTAGATTCAGTTTAGAAGCTTCAGGGATGAACTTCTGCTGTGTTGTAACTTTTCATACTATTACTTGACAGCCTCTATTAACATGATGAGGTACTTTTATTTGGCTTTACAGGCTAAATAAATACTTCCCAAGAGGCAGCCATGTTTTTGACTTTGCAGGAGTCCAGCCAATTTATTTAAAAGCTTATGCTGGAGACACAAAGTGGAGAACAATTTTGTGTTGTTAGGTTTGAATCACTGTCTCATCTTCTAATTAATTGCTTTGATAGCATGGCTAGTACAGTGCAGAAATCTAGGAGAGGACTGCTGCAAACAGCTTTTCCAATTTTGCTTTGTTGAAAATAAATTTCTCAAATTTTCACTATTGTTGATATATTTAGGCTTCATCAGAAGACTAAAATACTGAAGAAATATCTTCAATTCCCTTGAAAAGTCCTAGCAATTAAAAGTGATGGTAAGGATTATATGAAAAGAGATATTTCTGGCTTCTGGGCTTTTGTCAGGCTTTTTGGGCAATTTTCATGGGGATTTCCTTTGGTTTTATAATAATTTACTTTTTTTTTCAAGTGTAGCAATATTTGTTAGAAATGCATAATTCTTCAACAGAAGAAAAAAGTAACTCCTATTCTTGGAAAACATGTACAATCTGTGTAAGATGACAGACTGAGAGAGCTGTTCAGCCGGCAGAAGAGAAGGCTCTGGGATATCTAGTAGCAACCTTCCAGTATCTGAACGGGGGGCCTGTAAGAAAGCTGGAGAGGAACTTTTTACAAGGGCAAGTAGCAATAGGACAAGGAATAATGGCCTCAAAGTGGAAGAGGGTAGATTTAGATTAAAGATCTGGAAGGAATTTTTCTCTATGAAGGTAGTGAGGCATATGAGGAAGTTGCCTGGAGAAGTTGTGCATTCCCCATGCCTGGAGGTGTTCAGGATGATGTTGGATGGAGCTTTGAGCAACCTGATTTAGTAGTATGTGCTTCTGTCCATGTCAGAGGCTTTGTAACTGGATGGCCTTTAAGGTTCCTTCCAGTCCAAACCATTCTATGATTCTGTGGTTGATATGTCATTGAGCACTAGCAGTGACAGGCATGGATTAGCATTTGGAACACAAAGTGCTTAAGTAAAAGGGATGGACAAGCACACAGTTTAGTTCCCATACCAAGGAAGAAGGCAAAGATTTACTGCATTTTTTTCATTAATTCTCATGCCAGCACTTCTGATATGTGGAAGCAGTTAGTGTTATGTTACTTACCAAGTTAAAAGTAAGGAATAATAGTAATATTAGGATTTGATTTTAATTATCTGTAGGGGTTTTTTATTTTGGTTTACATTTTTTGAGAGATGTGGGAATGGCATCTGTAATGTATTTGGTGAAATATGTCCACCTAACATTTAATAATGTTAGTGAGAAACTTTTTTCTTGTTTGGTGTGATTACACAGGATTGTAAATAGTTATGAGAAATGTGAGACTATGCAATTATTCCGCATTACCTTGTAAAGTGTTTTTGGCATCTGCTTAGAATTCTGAAATAAACAGGTATCTCATGCATTAAAATGAAATTATTTGGGATGCAGATACCACATGGCATTAAAACTGCTAAGTTTGTTACTATTTTATAGTTAATTTATCTGTGACATAGTCTAGGTATCTCACTTCACAAATCAGATGAGAATTATGTTTGATTGCATGGGATAGGTTTCTTTTTAACTGCATAGATTTCATAGATATCATAGATTTTGATATTTCTCAAGCTCTCAGGGATCAAATGTATCTTAGTGCACCATAAATTGTCAATGTATAGATTTATAGCCAATTCTTCAGTAACTGATCCCTTCAGGGTTACTCGTCTGGGGCTTTGTTTTCTATCACATTATGTAATACTTTTTGTTTGTATAGTTTCCTGTAAGTTTGAGACTCGTTTTCATTAAGCTATGGGTTAAGATGTGTAGTTCTGGTATATTTTGGTAAACTTTAATTTATAAACTTAATTTATAAACAACTAGCCTGTGGATTTCATCAATTTCGTGTCACATCTGCACGATAGGGCACTTCTACTTTGCTCTCTTACTGGCACCCCTCAGAGGCAAACCCCATTTTGTAATAAAGTTAAGCTAGATATAACTGAAAAACTGAATTAAATATTATTCCACAAGATTATGTTTTGTATGTGGAGTTAACTAATTATTTCTAACTAAATGTCTTGTGTGCACTTCAGATGCCACGAAAGAAATATGGGTCTGTTCACTTCAGCAGTTACTGGAAACAAATACATAAGGGATTTCTTTTTTTGTCTTTTCCCTCCTGGATTCTTGTGTTAAACTTAAAATGAAATAATAGAAAATATGAACAGGGTTCTTTTCCAAGAATTTGTTTGTCTCCAAAGATAATTTTAAGTTACTTTTGTTGTATTTACCAGTTTTTATAATTATTTTTGCTGCCTTATCTCAGAGTGTCTTGCTTTGATGTTCATTACTGTCTACTGTGACTTTCACAATGCAATTTTCGTCCTGCTCTCTGATCCGTAGACCTGTATCTGTTCTTATCTTTGAAGTGTATTTGTCAGTTATTGCTGTCAGTTCTCAGGCATTTAACCCATTTTCCAAGTTGTAGTGCTGGCATTGTGTGCATATGTGACACTGCAGCAAAGTACAGTGCTTTGGCACTTCTGTTATGTTAGGTTAAACTTCAAGTTAAGATTATGATTTTGGTGCTGCTAAACAGTCAATGATCAACTGTTTTACATTGTGATTAAGTAGGATTGCTTGTCTGTTCTCATTAAAACAATCCTGAATTGCTGATGGGCAAAAATATTTTCCTGTATTGTGTAATTAACAGCAAATATTTGGTTTTGTTCTCAACTGAGCTACTAAACTGTAAGTGTCAGGTGGCTGTCCTGGTCATGATGATTTTCTTAGTAGTGCTTTACTTTTAATTTTTCATTAGTCTAAAATCTTAAAATCAATACCTAGATCTATTTTTGGGTAAAATAGGAAGGAAAAAAAGGTAAAAAAGGAAAAGGAAGAAGTAGTAACTGTTGTTAGCTGTTCCTAAATTGATAGGCTAAGAAGTCATTGTATTAAGTGCCGTTCAGAGAAAATCTTGCAATCTAACAGTGAAGTACAAGATTACAGGTGAACTCATTATTCAGAGAACGTGAAGTAAGAATGACAGAATTAAAAAACAAACCAGCAAAATGCTGGTTATGATTGTAATGCTGTTGACAGTGATAAAGTAGTACAAGGAATAACTGGAGAGCATGTACCAATCTGCTGCTTAGAACTCACAGTACCTTTTATAATGTTTGATTCTTTGTGAAAGCAATTTCCTATATGTGTTTCCTTCTGTATTGTTTGTCTAGGTATCATGCCAGTGTATCATAACATGTTTGCACTCATGAGTGAAGCAGAGAGAATGTGGTATCCCCCAAATCACATCTTCCATGTAGATGAAACAACCAAACTCATCCTGATTTACCGAATAAGGTAATCTAATTCAAATGTTACGCTGTTTTAATAGTTAAACAAAACTATGTCAGAAAGCACAGTAAGATTCTTACTGAGCCATATTTTCAAGAAACAAACAACAAAAAATATAACAAAAGTATAAATAGTATTTTTCATAATTATACTTCTCATCTTCTCTGTACTTCACTGTTTGAAATTAGTGGCAGTTCTGAAATGCAGAGTAAACTGTCATGTGCAGACAGACAGATGTCTGCAATGGAATCATTTCTCTGGTGGAACCTGATTTTTGGACACAAAATTCTCTGCATTCTGATCAGTGAGGATAACTTTGCAGACCTACTCCTTCCTACAAGTACAGCTTATCACTATGCATTGTTAGAGTAATTTTAACTGAATGCAAACCCTTCCATTGGTTAACAGGTGCTTTGTTATTTGTCTTTCAAACTCATCAGCACTAGTTACATGCCTATGAAAACAATAATATCTGATGCAGGTAAGCAAAAGTTTATTGATGTTTAAATATTTCCTAACAGGTTTTATTTTCCACACTGGTATTGCAATGGTACCAACAGAGCGTATCGATATGGCATTATTCGAGGTGCAGAAAGCCCTGTTCTTGATGATGTTGTCATGTCTTACCTATTTGCACAGGTATGATTTGCTTGATTAGTTTATTAGGAGTATTGATAAGGGTTGTTAGCATTTATTCCCTTTCACTTCTTCTGGTGGAAACTCTTTTGGTAGTAGGCTCTTTTGACAGCTTGAAGAATACTCAACATGAAAATTGAATTCCATATCACATAGTGTATAGGGAGAGATGAATTCCAAGTGGTAATTGTGGCGAGACCAGTGGGAGTTTGTAACTCCTTTCCTGTACCAGAACCACGTAGAAGTCTTCCAGTGTGACTTGAATTTTGGGCTGATGCAATGTAGAGCAACATCCTCCCTATGTGAACCTTTTCAAGATCTTAAATTAAAATATATTTTGGAAACAGAATTTTAAAGCATTTTAAGCACTGGTATCCATGATGAACATCTGTAGCTTTTTACAGATGAGGTTGTTAAGTCAGAAGCATGTAGACTTCAGACAATCCCCAAAGAAACCAAGATCCAAACCCTGGCAAATAAATAAAAAAACAAAACATCCGAAAAACCTCTTTTGATGAGCAACAGGGTTACAGTTTTTACCTACTTTCTTGCATTCTTCTTTCTCAGTGGCGAGATGATTTTTTGGATGGATGGATACAGATGCCTGTTACTCACGAAACACAAGAGGAATGCCTAGGAATGGCGGTTCTGGATATGATGAGAGTGGCTGAAGAGAAGGACCAAACCCCACTTGCTGTTTACAATTCAGTCAGGTGATTCCATATTTATCATAAGCGTCATATCACTCTAATGTCTATAAACAGTGTTTTTCCTGCTGCGTGTAGGAGATGATGTTCAGCTGTTGGCCATTGATGGATTCTAGCATAGCGGTGCCATAAACTTACCCATAGCTTAAATGAGAAATTAATAGAAAGCTTATATTGTGATGGCTGTTTGTGTTTTTGGATACATGGATTTGTTTCTTTTAATGAAAGACAAGGCAGCAGCTACTCGTGGGAAAGGATGTAACCAATAATTATAGTTTGGAGGAAACTCTGGAATTCATCAGACCCAACAACTGTTCATATTCGAGTCTACTTAAAAGTCAAATGAAGTTACTCTAGGCCTCATCCAGTCAAATTCTGAAAATGTCCAGGAATGGGTATTTCACCGTATTTCTGGTAGCTTTGTCCTATGTAAGATTATCCTAATTGAGAGAGGTTTACTCCATATCTAATCACTCTGCTCTGAGATACTGGTTATCCTTTGCTGCCTCTTTTCCTTTCACTGGGCTTATCTGTTGGAAGTTTAATTCAGTCTTCTCCATCATAATCTGTTAGCTGAAGCCAATTTGCTCATTGCTAGTGATAAGCTACTCTTTTGCTATTAATAGAGAAGCTGGACTATGCTGTAAGGACCAACCACAGCTGTATTTTAAGACTAGAAATCTCTTCTTTGTTCATGTAGTTGCTTCTGTCCATGCAGTATCCTCTTTCCAAACTCTACACCTAATAAAGCAACTGTGCCATGACTACTACTTAAAACTTCAGTAAAGATGGGAACAGACAAATTTGTGTTTATGGAAAATACATTATGAAATGTATGTTGAAATAGAATGAAGGCAAAAAGTGGAAGATGGAAAAAGAGGGCTATATTTTCAAGAACAGTCCTTGTTTGATTGAAGAAAAGATAGTTATCCTACAGTTTAAAGAAAATACTGTATTTACAAGAAAAGTTACTGTCATGTTGACTGGTTTAGCAGAGAACTAAATTTAGCTGGATATAATGGATAAAATAATGGGGGTTTTCTCATTATATATTCACAGCTACAAAATGTTTTTGCCTAAATGTGTTCGAGCGAAAATCCAAGACTACCACATTTTGACGCGAAAAAGAATAAGGTACAGATTCCGCAAATTCATACAACAGTTTGGCCAGTGCAAAGCTACTGCCAGAAACTTGAAACTTAAGTATCTTATAAATCTGGAAACCCTTCAGTCTGCCTTCTATTCAGAAGTTTTTGAAGTAAAAGAACCTGGTGGAAATTCATCTGGAGAGGAAAGCTTTGCAACCATTGTAATAACTGGAAATGGTGGAATTCAGTGTTCAAGAGGAAAACTTAAAGACTGTGAGATGCTGGCAGAACAGGTAATTTCTTTTATAATTTTAAGAACTGTACAGTTAGCCATATAACAGAGTGATTACCTTGTGTTAGAAGTTACAATTTACCTTAGGTTAATTTGGTATGATGTTGATAGAACTTCTTTATGATGGAGGTTCACGGGATCAGATCATTATTTTAAACATAGTTTTTTATTTAGATATTGTTAGAAAGCTTGACAAATGAAAAATTCAGTGTTGGACTTTCATTGCTATAAAAAAAAAAAATCAGTGTGGAAGGGTAATAACCTATGCTTCAGGTATAGGTGAAACACATAAATTCCCCAGATTTTCTTTGAAAGGAGGGTTTTAGTGACTCAAGTTTGACTCCTACCAATATGTAAGCTAGCTAATTCCAAATGATATTTCTGTGACTGCACAGTATTCTCTTTTAAGGAATTAGATGCTAAATGGTTCCAATAAGAAAACATGTGCTGTTGTTTTTTTATTTATCAGTATTGTATCTTTTATGTGTATTTCCTAGCATGACTTATTTTGTCAAATTTATCAGAATCTGTTATAAACTCATAGCAATATATGTTGAGAGCTTAGGTGTTTCCTAAACATAAAAGTAGAGACAAACATGCAGCACATGTCAGTTTTCCAACAATTCTGTCCTTTAGTTTGGTAGTTTTGATGTATATAACACATAGCATTCAAGATGAAGCTACATGCAGTAATTTGACAGTGTGCTATAATAATTAGTAAAAATTCTTGGGTTTTGTAGTACTTTAGTAGAAAGTTGCACACCCATATTTTTAAATGTGCTTTTCCTAGAGTATTTGTAAGCTGGAATTAGGTCCAGTTACTTTATTCATAGTTGTCATTTTCAACAACCAGAAGAACAAATTCTCAGGGACTTCAGTGCATTTCAGCTGATTTATTCCAGCTGTTATCCACGGAGTACTACAGCCTTGATTTATACCTCATTATGTATTGAGGTAATACAGCCTTCGAAGTGGGATATTGTGACTTGAATAAAATCTATTTGCTTTGGAGAAATAATTTTAGATTAATTTGCTTTTGTTTAAGAATGTTATGTAGTGCCTGAAGTTAAACTGAAAAACAAACAAAATAAGTTTTTATGTCATTGTAATGTGACTTGCAGTAAAAACTTGCTACCAAAAGAAATGTCTTCGATTTTCCACATAATGAAAGTTGGTTTTCAGTTTACCTACTCTTTGATGCCAGTAGCTGAGATAAGAATCTTTTCTTTTTCCATACTACATCCATTTGCAGATCTTGCAGCTTGTATCACTCTGAAGACATGACATTTTGAATGGTTGACAGGCTTTCTAAACCAGAAAGACCAAAAAACCCAAAAAGATAAACAAAAATGTTCTTTGTTAATTCTCACAAAATACTACAGTGCAAAGAAATGCTTACAGTAAAAAAAAAAAAATCCCCCAAACCAACATATATGGATGTTTCCTTTCATGGTTCCTGGCTCCTTAGGCATTGTTTAATCAATTCATCTAGTGATAGCAGCATAAATAATACTCAGTTCTTTATTTGTGAAGGCATATTTAAGGTTTTATGATATTTTTTATTGCGTGCTTACAGGTTCAGGATTATAAGAATTCTATCATTGCAATTAAGTGGAGGGTATTTGTTGTTATTTGTTTTGTTATATAACCAATATTTATTGCAGGATTTACAAA
Organism: Turnix velox; assembly: GCA_013400935.1. Classification (NCBI taxonomy): domain Eukaryota; kingdom Metazoa; phylum Chordata; class Aves; order Charadriiformes; family Turnicidae; genus Turnix; species Turnix velox. The sequence continues at coordinate 177,405 of VZTY01015804.1, forward strand.
CATATTGTGATTTTCCTGATATCATTGATGTCAGCATTAAACAAGCAAGCCAGGAAGGCTCCGGTGAGAGGAGAATTGTCACCATTCACAAACAAGACAGCAAGAATCTGGTCTGTTTCCTTTGCTTGCTGTTTTTTTCAAATAGATGTTGCTTGGAGCAAACTAAGTGATTGCTATAGTATGTTAATAAAGCATGAGGTAAAACTAAATGTGTTTTAGCCGTATAAGGATTGTATCCAAAGGTCTTTTGCATTCAAAGCTGCGTGCTTGGATTGAAATAGAAGTAGTTGTTTTTACTGAGGGTGATTTCTGATAAGCAGATAAATCTCCAGGAAAAAAAAAAAAGCCTGTGGTCTAGCTACTTTTCTATGCTGTTATGGTGAGCTGTCTGCCAGTGGTCATCATGTTGAAAAGGCTTCATACTGCTCTGAAGGAATGATGGTACACAGAGAATTAATGTTGTGACTGTATTTGTCACTGTTCTTACCATTAAAAACTGTAAAGGTTTTACACATTATTATAGCAAGTTATGTTGGTAAGGTTTGAGCTCAAGTGCTACACTAGAGTGCAGCTTTCCAGCATTGTAACTGGCTCATGGTTGTGTGATAGGTTGACCTTGGTAGGACACAGGGTACCCACCAAGCCACTCTGTCTCTTCTCTTGTCAGCCAGACAGGGAGAGAAGACTATGGCAAAATGCTCATGACTTCAGATAAGGATAAGGAGAGATCACAACATCATGGGCAAAACTTGGGGAAATGAAATGATTTATTGTCAGTCAAATCAGAATTCAGTAATGAGATAAAGAACTGAATCTTAAAAATCCCCTTTCTGCACCCTCCTTTTTAGGCTCAGCTTCACTCTTGATTTCTCTGACTCCTCCCTTGCCAGAAGCTTGGAGGGACGTGGAATAGGAGTTGCAGTCAGTTCATCACACATTGTCTTTACTGTTCCTTTCTCCTCATACGCTTTCCCTCTCCCAGTCTGGGCTCTTCTCAACATGAGATCCTGCCAGAAACATTCTCCAGTGGGGGCTCTCCATAGGGTCACAGCCTTCTTTGGGCACCCTCTTGTTCCGGTGTGAGATTTTTCATGAGCTCCATGTGGATATCTGCTCTGATATTAACTTCTATGGGCTGCTTATCATGCATCTCCTTCCTCTTCTTCACTAGTCTTGGTGCATGGTCTTACTCCCCTTCCTTACTCATCTTCTAATGCACTGAACTTTCTCCCCTTCTTTACAGGTCACCTCAGAGGTGCTATCACTGTTGCTGATAGGCTCAGCCTTGGCCAGCAGGAAGTCTGTCTTGGAGGTGTCTGGCACTGGTTCTGTTGGGCATGGGAGAAGCTTCTTGCAGCTTTTCACAGTAGCCACCCCTACCCTTGCAAACACAATTCATACTGTTTCTTTCTTCATCTCCATGACTGATCTGTGCACCCAATCTCTGGCATTTGTGTGACTGGAGAGCTTTCTTTTGTGTGTGTAGCAGATTATGAATGTACTTTCTGTAAAAATAATTATAGCTAATTCAAAAAATATTTCAATAAGCATTAACTAGTTTTAATCACTCTCTAACAATGCTTTTTTAAAAAAAGGCAAATGACTTAAAACCATTTGTAGAAGAATTGCAATTTACATTAGTTTCCAGTGTTTATGGCATAGAATTAATGACTTGCTAAGGATTTGAAAGTTTTTCAAATATTTTTCTTAAAATGAAGTGGTAGGTGGAATATCTGTGATGTGCCTCTGATACTGAGGGCATAATTTAATAGATCGGTGGAGGAGACTTCCTTAATATCTAGCTATTAAAATTCTCATAAAAAATTCTCAATAGTGGTAATTGGATATATGACTGCATATGCTTCTGGGCATAAAAATTACTAAGAGCTTATTTTAAAAAAGCAGTTGAAGAGGTAAGACACAGATGGAGAATGTGCAGTAGCTCCTGTTTTGCTTATTATTTTTGTGCGGACACTTCATACACCAGAATTAGCTGATGTGTAAATTAGAATTTGTGATCTAGTTTAACCTGTTACATAGCTGGCAGAATTGATTTTAGGAATGTACTTTATGCAGTTTTAGGGTATATGCATTGATTAAAATAATTGCATTTCCAGGTTTGTTGTTTGTGTGGGCTTTCCAACCATGTTGAAACAACTGTAAAGGCAGTTGTTTCCAGGTCCTAATTTTAAAGGAGTTTGAAGAATTCCAAACAAACTCTTGGCACATGATGAAAATCACCAGTTTATTATTGCTGTCTGGCAAGGAAATTCCCAAGGAATTGTGTTCCCTTTGTCAGCACTTAATAAAGCCTGTTCTCTTGCAACTGTATGAAATCTGGTGTGGCTCTACAGGTACTAGAGAAACACATCTCTTTTGTAATATAAAGGCAGTCATTAGTGCTCTGGTGGAACTGTAAAATTGATAAGAATATTTAGGTAATTGCATTTTACTGGCAGCAATATATATGTTGTCAGAGATGGATTTAATTTTGCCTGGCTTTTACTTGTTGAATATATTCTGTTAGAGCTTTCCCACATCACACTTCCTATGATGGCATTCCAATTCTCTTCCTTTCATCCACTGCACCTCTCTTTTTATGGTACTTGAAAGTCAGTTGTGTTTGTGATTCACATCAGGATGTGCATTTTTGCTGTCTACTCTTTAAATTTTGAGGTGCAAACTTTTCCAGAGATATTTTTCTTTGCAACTTGAAATGTCTCTGTAACTCTTGGATAGGCGAAGTCTTTCTTTTATGAAAAAAAAAACAACCCACTATGTAGCCAGTGCAGTGGGTATCCGCTGGGGTGAGTTGCCTCTATTCGGGTTTTCCCTTTCAAATGTTCTGATGCTGTTTCAGAACTTTGTGGGGGTTTTTTTTAATGGCAGACTTGTTTAATTTTGTTTTAACTTTAAACATTGAAGATTGCTAAGAAGTTTTGGGTAGAAGGAAGGTAGAACTATACAAATGGTAGTTGGGGTATCTTTAATATATGCATGTAAACATATATCTTATTACCATATCCAAAAATTGTGTTGCATATTAAAAGATTAAATTCTCTCTCCCCTTCTCACTTCTCCCCTCCCCTTCTTTCCCACCTTGCTCTCCCTTGGCAATTTAACAGGAGGCTGAATTTCAGTCACTAAGAGAAGCTCTCTCCTTTGTATCATTAATTGATGGATATTACAGATTAACTGCGGATGCCCACCATTATCTCTGTAAAGAAGTAGCACCACCATCAGTCCTTGAAAATATCCAAAGCAGCTGCCATGGACCAATTTTGTAAGCAATTTTTTAGCAATAGAACAAGGTTTTTGAAAGATAGATTCAGTTGACTATGAACTGTGATGTGTGTCTTAAAATGTGTATTTACTACCTTTATGTGACTTTTAATGCTTTACATTCGTCCTGTTATTTTTCACTTCTTGCCAAACAATAAAAATAAATGGAAATATTCTGGCTTTAATTTTCTCCCTTTAGAATTGCTTCTTTCTCCAAATGAAATAGCGAAGTCGTAGTGCTGTTTTTATAGAATTATGATTGCTACCATGTACAGATGGGAATATACAGAGTCATAGAGGATCACGCTGCAGCTTCTAGCGGTATATTGCCTGAGTTGTCATGGGGAAAAAAAGCAAATTCAGAAAATAATCTCCTTAATATTTGCACAAGGATTGTAGGATTTTATCTGTTTTTAGGGAATGTTGTCTCTTTGATTGCATTGTTGGGGTTTTTTTGCTTGTTTTAGCTGATAAATTTAGTACTTTGATTGATTTTTGTTTGCAGAAGGTCACATGGGAACTTAGAAATGTTTTGGTAGGTAAAGTAAAACAGATGCTATCTTTACCTACAGAAAATTCAAAGCTATTTATATAAAATGCAAGAAATTTGTGTGTTTTCAGCTAATAGAGAGTAGGCTGTAAATTTTCTAGTGACAAAGGACAGAAAGGGTCTGTAACCTTCAGATGAACGAGGAAAGAGATGATCTGTATCTATAAACACAGCACATTCTTGCTCTAATGACTAATGCTGTATACTGACCTTTATATAGGGCTATTTAGAAGAATGTACAATAAGTCTAGACTTTTCCAAGCCACTCTATTTCTCATTCCATGAGATGGGTAGCAATAGCCAGGATAGCAAGGATTATTAAAAGGATAATTGGTTCTTATAGTAACAAAAGTTGTTTAATTTCAACTCCTTTTTCTTGCTAGCACTTCCTCAAGTTAAACCCACCTTCTTCACAAATGTTTTGCTAATTTTAGTTTGTTTGAGGCAGCTTCTTCCATGTTGGGTGTTGAAAGTTGTATCACAAGCCTAGGGGAATATACTTGCAAAGACTAAAGTTTCTAATCTCATAAATGATTGGGCTACTTTGAATATTAAAAATTGTTAATACACTACTCTTTAGATAAGCAGTCAGCCTGAATATTGTTGAATATTAGAAAATATAGGGATAGAAAGATGAATTTAAGGGAAGCTGTAAAAAACTGAATTTCAGTTGTTGTTGTATCAGACACCTGATAATAGTGGCCAATTATGGATGGATTTTGAACTTTTAGAATACTAAATATTTTCTTTTTACTATAGCATGGACTTTGCTATCAATAAATTGAAGAAAGCGGGTAATCAGACTGGTTTCTACGTTCTTCGTTGCAGTCCTAAAGATTTCAAAAAATACTTCCTTACCTTTGCTGTAGAGGTTTGTATTCTGCCTTCAATAGTAAATTTATAATTTTATTGCATAATAATAAAGATCCTGGGATGTTTACTATATGTGTATATTCCATAGCTACTTCTGTCAACTTTCAGGACAGAAGTTGGACAATTTTCAGGATCTTGTGAGAATTATCAAAATACTTGTATAGTAAAAAATTACTAATGAGACATATGCCTAGGAGAACAATACATGTTGCAAAGAGAGCTTGAGATTTTTCTGCGTTTTAAGACTTGGGGTTTTTAAGTTTTGGGGTTTTTTCCTTTGGATTTCTGCCCTTCCCCATCATAGACTCTCCTAAATGGGACTTACTTATATTTGAGTATGCAGTCTTTGGTGATCTGAGAGTATATCTCCTTAACAGGTTTTTTGGGGTTTGGGTCCTGTCTTCCAGCCCGTTGCTGGGCTAGTTAAATTGTCTGCTGCTGCTTCAGCACAGATCTGCTGGATTATCTGGTGTTAACTAGAAAAACTATCCTTGTAAAGCCTGTGGTTCTTACACAGCTAAATAACCCTATGTACCTCTTCTCTGTGAGATTTGAGTAAGTGATAATATTTCTGTTATGTAATTTTATGATTGTATTCCAAGGATTGGTTTCTATGTAGTAAAGTTAAGGGAACTACCTTTGCATTTTTAAGTAGGGAAGATGATATGTGGATATATGGAGAACTAAACAGCCATTTTAAGATGTGCCTCATCTTGTGTCCAGTCTGTGAACTGTGTGTGATACAGAATCTTTTAGAGTAAGAGATCAGTCCCCAAGCAAGCTTACACAAAGTCTGAGAGTCAAGCTTGTGTGTGAAGCCTGCTACTAACTGACAGCCAATTTGTTGGGGTTTTTTTTCTTTCCTTGTTCTTCGTCTTCCTGTGTAAGTTGTTAGGTTTTTGAGATTTAGAATTTGTTGGAACATTTTCTGTGGTGTTGACCTGAAGGACTACAAAAGCATTGTTAAGTGCACATCTTGTTTAAAAATATTTAAAGGGATTTTTTCAAGACTCGCTGTAAAAATAATTCACTGCATATTCAAAATCCGTGCTATGAATTAATTGCTTAGAACGGTATGACAGACCAGTAGAAATACAGATGAGATTCCAAACGCTTTCCAAAAGAATGGAGAGCATAAACATTTGGTCTGTTGCTTCCATTAAAATTTTATTTTGCTGTGAAGGTTTCAATACTAGCTCTGAAGGATTATTCTATTATTTGTTTTCTCTCCATATTTTCAGATTTCATAATATTTGTCTTTCTTAGCATCACCTTGATGGGATAGAGTCATGTTTTCTCAAAATCAGTGTTACATAGTGAAAACAAAATAATGAATTATGGTAAAATTTTGCTGAAGTATCCTTTCTTAGTAGAGTGATATACATTTAAATAAGCTTTTAACCACTAAATATTGACCAATTGTATTTTTAATGTTAAAAATCTCTGCAGCGTGATAATACCACTGATTATAAGCACTGCTTAATTACGAAGAATGAGAATGGAGAATATAATCTTAGTGGAACCAAGAGAAGTTTTGGTAATCTTAAAGATCTATTGACCTGTTACCAGACAGAAACTGTCCGCTCAGACAGCATAATTTTCCAGTTCATCAAATGCTGTCCTCCAAAACCAAAAGGTAAGAGAATGATAATTTCTAAACTGGAGGATTCTAACTTTTAGAGATTTTAAAAGAAGTTAACATTAAATGACACTCAGGGAGGTAGATACATGCATTTGCGTAGGTTTGTAAAAATTTTTCTGGCCTGTCTTTTCACCTTCTTAGCCAGAGTTTTCAGTCCTAGAGTTTGACATAGAATTGTGGTAGGTAGTTTTGTGACTAAAAGCAAAACTGGTTTCTTAATTGCAGTGGGTTTGTGTGCAACAACATTTCTTCTTCTATCAAGTGTTTTCTTGTGAAGAAAAGAGATAGTAAATGTGTTATTTCTCACTAAGAATTGTTCCATGAGCAGTGGAACTAATAATACCAGTGAATTTTGTAGTTGACATGTTAGATGAATTATTCCAAGGCTACAGTGTGATTTCTACTTCTTTTTAACAATGAAAAATACACATATACAAGATGTGCCTGAGGAGTGATTTTTTCTGAAATGTACATTAAAGGCTTTTGCCTTATCTTTCTCATTTATGCATCTTTCTCCTCATAGCATCTGCATGTTTTTCCTTACTATAATCAGCACTACTTACAGTCAGTATTAGTCCCTGTTTAAACAAAACCTTAAAAGAACAGAGTGCTTGATATCACTTTTTCCTCTCTTAAATTTGATTTAAATTATCAAATTTAAAGATTGAAAAATCAGAAAAAAGATTTGACAAATGTGTACGCACATTACCAAGAATAATTTTGTAGCCTTATTTCCATTCAAATAAAAAAGTATCAGAACTAGAAATTACTAAGTAAATGTAAATATCCATGTATGTGCACACATATACTCACAAAAATGTGTACCTACCAGCTTTAGTTTTACTAACAGACCTGCTGTGTCTGTTAGAGCCTTTTATCAGAATCACTGGAAGAAAATTGCTGTGGTAAACATAAGGTAATGAGGATCACTAAAATTCTGCCAAAGCAAAAATACATTAAGTTTTAAAAAGGCATTGGAAAGATATGAAGATCTTAAAAAATGAATTTGTGATATAAAGGGGGACATGAAAATTTAAGAGTGTTTGTCAAAAGTAGGTGTAATTAAGAAACTTAATTTAGATGAATGAATATAAATGGTTTTGCTCACTAGATAAAAGTCGACTTTGTTGAATGAAATACTGTGTGGCGCTTTGGATGAGCTCAGTGTGATACCATTTTTGTTAGATAAAAAGCTTCATGTTAATAATGCTTCTGAAATATTTGTTTATATTTTACAAACTTACATGGCTTTTCTGTTCTCCACTCTTTCTTATTCCAGATAAATCAAATCTCTTAGTTTTCAGAAGCAATAGTGTTTCTGAGGTACCTTCATCACCTGCACTACAGAGACACAATAATGTCAACCAGATGGTCTTTCACAAAATCCGAAATGAGGACTTAATATTTGTAAGTTTATTAGTTACTTCTTCCATGAAGACTTTTGGTTTAATACACACTAAACTTTAAAAAAAACTGTGTATGTAAAAGAGCTGCATCTGAGTTAGGAGATTTTGCTATAATCTTTATTTAGAAGTGTGAGAGAAAATAGTTTTTTTAAAAGTTGCCATTGGTACAAATAAGTGTTTTCTTAAAGTGAGAAGTTTCCTTTGGAGTGCTACATTGATTGTTTTCTTTGCATCTAGGAACATCTAAACGCATCTTAACAACAATTCCTTCCTCTTCACTTCTTGGAGGAGTCAGTCAAAAAAGAAAAATTATTTAAAATTAGTTGCTTTCTTGTTCCCACAGTCTGACTTCATGGATGTGCTAGCTGTAAAGATAAGCATTTGTATTATTTAGAATGATTGTTTTGGAGATCTTTTGCAAAATTGGCATAGATTTCTGATTTTTTCCCTTACTCTCTTTTAGGAGGAGAGTCTTGGACAAGGCACATTTACTAAGATTTTCAAAGGTATAAGAAAAGAAGTGGGAGACTATGGGCAGCTCCATCAAACTGAAGTTCTTTTAAAGGTCCTGGATAAAGTGCATAGAAACTACTCTGAGGTAGGTGTAATTGTTGACTATGTAAATTTGTCCATGTTATGTTGAGCAGTATTTTTTTTAAAGGAAGTATTTGTTTTATGGGATAGTGTTCTGTGTTGAACCAATAGAATTCCTGGCCTTGTCCTGTTGTGAGGATGGGTTTGAGATGTAATGTATCTGTAGTTTCTCTGACCATCTATCAGAATTCTGAGCTACCCAACGAGAACCACAGAACTATTCCTTTGTACCATACAGCTTCCACAGGAGAGGTGCAATGGCCATAGTATCACCTCTGTTGGTATATTAATCATGTACAGGTGAGACACCAACATGTAAAAAAAAATCACTTTCTTTTGGGAGAGAGAAAGTAATTGGAGTCATACTGTTTCACCAGTAAAATCAACATTTCATAGTATATAATTAAAAAGCAGAAGTATTTATTTAAGTATTTAAGTATTTATATTAAGTATTTAAATGCCCCTTCCAAGTGCTGACCTGTGTTTGCTTACCCTTCTCACTAACCGAAGCTGTGAGGAAACCTGAAATGCCTTTGTTTGAAAACTGATGAACTTGTAATGTAACAGAGCCCAAAATTCTCAATGTGAGAATTTGATTTTGAAGACTTTAGCAAGATGTGGTAGTGCTAGGCTTATTAATGTAACTTCATATGACTGCTTATTTTGATCATATAATTGTATCACATTCCTAAGTAATCTAGCTGTGTTTACAGCAAGCCAAGTTCATTGTTTACTGAACTTTCATGCAAATTTGCCTTAAATAATTTAAAAATAGAGTCAAAAAAAGGGAAAGACATTTCAGATTACTAATATTGATAAGCAAGGCGTACACTTGGGACAATTAAAAACAATAAAAAATTATAACCCCTATTTTAATTTTAATAAGCTGGGTACTATGCTTACATTCTAAAGTTAGGTGAAAATCAATTGTTAAAAGGACTAAGAGTATAGAAATATGGTTTCCCTGAAGCAAGATGTGCCGATTTTTGACCTTGTTTTGCTGCGTGAATTGTCAGTACACAAGGAAGTGCAGTTGAAGATGCCACTGGCAAGAACAAAAAAATTACTAAAGAAATAAAAGCATCTGAAAACCTTCCTGACAATGTTAGGTAAGGTCTCACATGAGTGGATGAGTGATACAACATTTCTTGTCTTTTATCTTAGTAATGTACTACAATAAAACAAACTGACCACAAACAATGTGAAGTATGCTGCACAAGGTATTTGCAACAAGAAGGAAGTTGAAATGTTTTAAACATGTTTCTCTCAATAAGTGTATTAGAAATTTATGTAATGTTGTGTGGTTTACTTCTCTGATATTTATTCTCTCATTGTCTCTCCTTATCAAAGTCTTTCTTTGAGGCAGCAAGTATGATGAGCCAGCTTTCTTACAAACATTTGGTGTTAAATTATGGAGTCTGTGTATGTGGAGAGGAAAGTAAGTAGAAGTTATTTCTTTTTTTGTATTAATTTCATACAGCAGTCACTAGAATTTGACATTGATTTTGGGTGAAAGTGGGAGGGGAAACCAAATAGAACAACCTGCTACAGTAGGTGGAGAAAAAGTACATGTTCACATTGTAGAATTCTTGGTGTGGTGATAAAAAAGAGAATAGATTATGTAACTATTGACAGTGTAGTTGTCTTTGTAAATGACATGCAGTCTGACTGTTCTATCTGTAAATCTCACTTTTAAAGTTTTGCTGAACTTCTGAAACAAGCTTTTTAAAGCCAGAAAAATTGCAGTCATATTGTGTCAACAGTGATTAGCTAGTAAGGGATGGATGTGCTGGGCTACCCTAGAAAGTCTTCATTTGCTATAATCAGAAGCACAGAAACTGCCACCCTTTTCCTTCCAAGTGCTGACTTGGTGAGCAGAAGCAGCTCTGGGAAGTGATCCTGTTCTGAAATCATGAGATATATGTGGGTTATTTCATCAAGAAGACTATAAGAGAATAACCAAGTAAAATCTTTGCTTTATCTACAGAAGTAGAATGTATTTTTAGTTGAACTGTCTTCACTACTACTCACTTTAGTAATTTATTTTTTTCATTCAGTCTTTCGGCAGAAATGTCAATTTGCCCAAAATGTCTTTTTTGTCTTGTGATTACAAATTTGTAACAAAAGGAACCGTTTTATAATAACTGTGTAAGCATGTCTTGTAGGCTGCTTCCTTCATTAAGAGAGAATGAATTTGCAAAAGAGAGGGTGGATTCAGTATCAGGAGTTGCATCTCTTAAGCCAGAAAAGGCAGAGCACCATGTTTGGCCAAGGCTGTTAGAAGTTATGTTATTTCCTGTAACCCTCAAATGAAAGGGGAAGGACACACCCTGGATTTATGAAACCTGTTCTCTGGAAAAAGCAATTAAATCTAGTAATTTTGCATTTGAGAAGACATTAGACAAACTTTTACACCACACTCAGAAGTAAGAGAACACAGTATGTTCGTGGCAATACTCAGATATCACATAGCTTCAAATTTACACTTAGTTCACCAACAGTGTGTCAAAGAAAGGCATGAGTAGTGAATCTATCCTGAAATTCCATTGTTTTTTCTTGGTTTTAATTGTTACTTTGTTTATTGTTTTAAATCAGACATCCTTGTACAAGAATATGTAAAATTTGGATCCTTGGACACATACTTGAAAAAGAACAAGAACATCATCAATATCATGTGGAAGCTTGAAGTAGCCAAACAGTTGGCATTAGCCATGCATTTTCTTGTAAGTAGTTTATTCGTCGGTTATTTAAATGGCTTAATTAAAGTGTTTCATGCTAATATATTTAGAAAGCCTGAGCTGTTATCCAGCTACTTGAACCTCTGGATGATATCTGAAGATATGCTGGATAATTGGTGGATTGCCAAGGACAGATCTTTGTATATTACACAAAGTGCGGTTAAATTTTGTGTTCACTTTTAATGCTTTGGGGTTTTTGTGTGGAATCAAAACACTTTTCCAGCAATACATTTTTAGTTTTTTCCCCTCAGGAATAAGTCCTTCCTGGTTTTCCCACATCATCACATAACACTGAACATAAGCTTAATTAGTGATTAACCACTGGGAAGAGAAGACATCACAGTGTTCAAACCGCTGGTGCACTCTTTTCATGTGTTGTATCACAACATTACAAGCTGTTTAATTCAACACAGGGGCTGCTATTCAAGACAATATATGTGATATAACAGTGCTTTAAATATCCTTGCATTCATTTTAAAAGATCCTGCTGATAGGTCACTTTTCCTCAGAGTTAGCATACACCAAATAGTTTTAATCATGATAACGCAGGTGAATAGTTAAGATGAATACGAATTGACTGGAAACTGTAACTCTTGAGAGGAACTGATAAAATGTTGAAGATTTTATTAACTTAATCTATAGTTATTTTCTTTGTTGATGTTTTCTCATTCTGTAGGACTTCAAGTTTTTAAGATTTTAAAAATATCTTTAAGATATTTTTATTAGTATATAAAAGATGCATTTCTGTTCATAGGAGGATAAAGGCCTTGTTCATGGCAATGTCTGTGCAAAAAACATTTTGCTCATCAGAGAAGAAGACAGGAAGTCTGGAAACCTTCCATTTATAAAATTAAGTGATCCTGGAATCAGTATTACAGTTTTGCCAAGAGATAGTAAGTCTTTGTGTCGGCTTTCTTGTTTAATGCTTCTGACTTGAAAAATTAGGGTCTTTCTTTGACCACCAGCTAAAGTGTTCTGTTACAGCGAGTTCCTTGATCCATCTGTCATTTCAAAATAGTATCAGCTGTCCTAGTCAGCAGTTTTGCATGCATCTTCTTTATCAAGCACTATAAGAAACACAGTGTCATTGCTTTCCACTAACACTTTAAACTGTCTTTTTAAATGAGAAGCCTGCATTAATCTTGAGAGTTCTCTTTTTAAGGGGCTCTAAATGTGTCAGTACAGTACCATCTTTTAACTTGTTACCTAAATGAGCATCAAGTTTAAAATCAAACATTGACATTTCTTGTTACAGCATGTTTTCCTATGCCATAATGTGCTAACAATGAGTAACGTACTTTTTACTTTTTGCCATATAGTTCCTTTTTGACAGCTACTAAACCATAGTAACCTTGGGGGGAAATTAAGAAGTTGAAGGTTTTTTTTTAGGCAGGATCAGAAACTTGTATTAAAAGCACATTGCTGATTAAATGTCTGTGTAAACCAAAGTTCAAATTATTCTAGAATATTCTGGGTTTGTTATTCATCTTAACATAAAGTTTCCTTTTAATAATTGCGCAGTCCTTCTTGAGAGAATACCGTGGGTTCCACCTGAATGTGTTGAGAATCCCAAACATCTGAGCCTGGCCACAGACAAATGGAGTTTTGGCACTGCTTTGTGGGAAATCTGCAGTGGAGGAGACAAACCTTTGAATGCACTGGACACTTCGAGAGTAAGTGCTGCTAGGCCTAAAGTCATAGAAGTTCTTTGGATGCTTTTAATTTAAAATATCTGCTGTTGTAAATACATAGGAATATAAAGCGATGTGACCACTGTAGGGAAAGAACACACTTATTTGTAATGATCAGAAATGGTAATTTGAGATTTGGTTCTATTTTGGTCATTTAGATTGTTTTAGGAACAAAGTACAGTGTGGCCTGTATTATCTTGAATTCATTATTTCTCTTGATTTGTTGCAACAGTGTACCACTTTAAAGGAAAATGCCTAGCAATGTATATGGATTTTGATTGTAATTTTTCTGGTAATTGAACACCTGAAATACCATAAGACTTTGTGGTTTAAAGACAATTCTGCTTACTAAGCTAAACCAGAAATGATACCTTGTCTCAGCAAGAGGCAGGGGATGTATGAGAAACACATTCCATAAAAATATTATTTCTTATCTATTGACTTGCTTAATTGGAAGCAAAAAGATTATTTCCTTTACTATGCTATGAAAAGATTTGTAGCAGTATTTTAATAAATGGACTGTTACCTCACTAAACCTGATAAGATTTCTCAGATTTCTCTACTCTCTTCCAGTAGTAAGCTCCAAGGTCTAGACCTAGTGTATAGATACCTAAGTATTTCAGAAGTGAGCCTCCCCTCCTGCACTTATCCACATTCTTACATAATCCTCATGAAGCTTTTTACAGCTGGAGAGGAGTTCAACCACATCACAGATGGATGGAATTTTCTGCTGGACCAATCTAGTTGAGGTTCATGAAATACCAGTAGAGGAGATACCATCTTTTCCATAATCATTCTCTGGTTTTTTTTAACTTCTACCATTCCCAGTAATTGAATACGTGATTCTAGTGTTTCCACGCAGTCAACTTTTGGCGTATAATACAAGGTGGTTGGATAGACGTTTAGTGAAATAATAAGTCTAGGTTGTGAGCTGTGTTTTTTGCCTGCTCTGGTGAGAACATTGAGGCTTTTGCTCCTCTTAATCGTTGTATATTAAAATGGCTTTTATATTCTTAATTCCAGAAACTACAGTTTTATGAAGATAGGCACCAGCTTCCTGCTCCCAACTGGACAGAACTTGCAAACCTTATAAACAACTGTATGGATTATGAGCCAGATTTCAGGCCTTCATTTAGAGCAATTATACGTGACTTGAATAGTTTGTTCACTCCTGGTGAGTCTGTGATAAAAGAGGAATTCACTAGTTAAAAAGAGCCATGACTCATACAGGTTCATTTTTGTATGGTGCTTTCCTTTCTAGTATAAAAAAAGAGAATGTGTTGAAAGTTAGGATTATATAGCTCCAAGCAGTTTTCTGGCTTTATTAACATCTATCTCAAACATTTCAGTTTGTGATTGCATTTTTTCTCTCAACAGAACACATGGGTATCTTTATGTTTCTGGGTGGCAGGTGCATGTTATCACAAACCGTTTTGAAGTTTACATTTTTCACTTCTGTTGTTGCACAGTAGTTGATAAATTCAAAGTACAATAGTTTGCAAAAAAGAAAATTATAAATGCAAGACTCATTATGAGTCAAGATACTATTTTTGCTTCTTTGTAATATATATTTGTCTTCTACTTCAAATTATTCTGTAGAAGTTTAGGTGGTTGTTAATACTGTACTGAGTCTGGGCCATGACAAAGAAGGGCAGAACAGGATATGATAGTAGTGTCTTCATTCCTCACTTCTCTATGCCCTCTGTTCATTCTTTCTTCCTTTCTTCCTCCTACCACTCAGATTATGAGCTATTGACAGAAAGTGATATGTTGCCAAATATGAGAATTGGAGCACTTGGATTTTCTGGGGCTTTTGAAGACAGGGACCCAACGCAATTTGAAGAAAGACATCTGAAGTTTTTACAACAGCTTGGCAAGGTAGGATGTTTTGAAATTCTTTGATTACGCAGAAAAAAACTATATTTTTCAATTGTCTTCTGATTACCCTTTGTACTTCTGTGGCAGAAACAAATAATCTCAGTAGTATCTGACCACAACATACAGTTCCTTTTGTATCTTTTTTTCAATTTCCTAATATCATTAGATATTTTCACACCAAAAGGCTAAAATCTTTTTCAGCAAAGAAGATCTGCATCTGACATAATATTTTCTTTAAAAAAAACAACAACCTAGGTATTTGTTTAAAATTATCTCAGAACAGTCATGCATAGATTAGTGGGGTTAAGTTTTTTGAGCATGCATGTTCTGAGAAGCCTGAGTATTCAGTCCCTAAATTCACTAAAGTCTTTCAGGTGTATGTAGGCCTTGAACTTTATGGGCTTTGGAAATCAGGACTTAGTTATTAGTTTTGCAGATCATTGCATCCTGGCTGTGTGGAAGCATGGCTGGACAGATGACCAAGTGCAGCTGGCAGTTCTTCAACCAAGTATGATTTTTCCAGAATAGTTCCTTGCTGATTTATGGTTTTTATTGATGTGATAGCTGTGTATTCTCTTGACTCCAAAGGAGTGAAAAGTAGAGAAAGAAAGCTACTTCTATTTGTGATTGGTTGTTTTCTATAAATGGCGGCACAGCACAAAGAGTGTAACAGAATGATGGTGGCTGCATAAAAGAAGATAAAATATAAACAGAGAAAGGGTAGAAGGTAGAACATTGAAACGAATTAGGGAAGAACTGTGACGAAATAGAGGAGTATTATAAATCGAGGGCAGAAAAAGAAGAATGCCAACTGTGAGTTTGAAAGTGCAAGTGGAAATTTGTGAAAAAGGGAGAAAATGAATGGACATCACCCCCTCTCCTTGTCCTGCTTTATACTCTTATGCTTTTTATTTCCTTATAGAACCATTAGTTGCAATCTTGTATTCTTTCTTTCTCAAGGAATTTTTGTGTGTTTTATGTAATTAATTGTGGTCACCTTAAATGCTGATACAGTGAACACTGAACAAGCACTAAGAAAGAGACACTGATGTGGCCTTGTTTTTAATTTGGGTGTTTCTTTTTTTGGTCTAGGGAAATTTTGGCAGTGTTGAGATGTGCCGTTATGACCCCCTGCAGGATAATACTGGGGAGGTGGTGGCTGTGAAAAAGTTGCAGCATAGCACAGAAGAGCACCTTAGGGACTTTGAAAGAGAAATTGAAATACTTAAATCTCTGCAGCATGATAACATTGTTAAATACAAAGGAGTATGCTACAGTGCAGGTATGTACTATATTCAGTATGCCTTCAGATGTAAAATTGCTGACTATTAATGTCATTTGGCGTTCCAAGTTTCATTTCAGCAATGATAAGGAAAACAAAGATATACATGTTGCACTTCTGTTTTTCTTTAAGAATAGTAGCTAGAGCATCAATGAGGTTATGTTAATTAGTGGTGCTGTGTATATCACACACCATTGTTTTGTTTAAATAAATCACATTTCCTGAACAGAAGCAGTTAACTATTATATGAAAAACAGCATAGTCATTGTAAATATTTATATTTCAAACCTTGTAATTGGAAAATGACAGAAAAATTACATGTATGTTTTGTTTTTATTGTAAAAGGTCGCAGGAATCTAAGATTAATTATGGAGTATTTACCATTTGGAAGTTTACGAGATTATCTGCAGAAACATAAGGAGAGACTAGATCACAAGAAGCTTTTGCTGTATGCATCTCAGATATGCAAGGTAAGAGATTTCAGATGATTAGTATTTTTCAATAATTTTTTTGTCTCATCATTGGTTGTTTCGTTGTATCTTTTTTAATACTCTTGGGCTGGTGGCACCACATAACCCTAGCAAAAGTAACAATACATTTTCATGTACTCAAGAGCTGGACAAACTTCTGAGTATGTCAATACAGGAGGCTACAGATGGCTACTCTATCAGCAGAGGAGAATATACTGCATTTATTGTTGTCAATTTTATAATTTGCATGTCTGATACTTGTTTCAGAAGTGCTGAGATGTCTTTTCACTCTAATGAAAGCTGAAGTAAAAAATACTGTCTAACATACTGTAACTGATTTTTCAGAGCTTGGACTCTCAACTATAAAAGCACTGTTGTAGCATGTATGTTTAATGAATTCACTTTAAAATGTAAATAATACTAACCTGTTTAGCAGGAAGAGCAAAGATCCCCAATTTATGTATGAAAAGCTAGAAGCCATAAAAGCTTGGGGTTTCTTTGGTGTTTGCTAGCTTTTATGCTATTATTTTATGCTGTTATTAACAATGGTTGTTACTGAACATCTTTCATTATAAGGGGTTAAAGAGCTCTCTGATCTGTCTCAGAGGCAGAAAAAAGCAGCCAATTTTTAGTAACAGAAGTGGGAAGTATTATTTCTGCAACAAACTAACTTACCAGAATTTGTAAGTTGTTGAAACCAAACATCCTTCAGGCACAGAGCTTGGAAGAGTCTCATACTTGGTGCAGCCTAGGAGGATGGTTGACAGTCAGACTTTCACAGAGTAGGGAAGAGAAAGGGATTTTTGAACACACAAAGACTGCAGCCACTTGTTTTATTTTGCAGCCATCTCAGCCTGTAGTGTAAAGGGCTGTGATGTGCCTGTCCTGTTCTCAAGCTGCAAAGCTTGCATGTAAGTCCTCAGGCCTTATCCAAAGTCAGAAGGAATAACAGTGTTAACATATCTCTGGATTTTGGTCTCTGAGACAAGGGTATCTGATGGAAGATTGGAAGGTGGACTTTCATCTTTGTGGGCAGTATAAATGTTGGCAGGAATCTCTAAGAAAGGAGGTGTATTCAGAAGGTACAAATAAAAAGGTTCTTGATGCGTTATATACATTTCTAAATATAAAAGAAGCACTGAGATATTAGAGAGATGCTAGGAAGCACTGAGATATCGGGATAGAGATGAAGAATCAAAGCAGGAGATGGAATGACTGCTTCCTGAGTACCTAAGCACCAATCAGTAGGAAGGGAACTAGAATATGCCTTCTGCAGACATATAAGTAGTCAAACATTCTACTTTTATGCCACAAAGCAAGAGTGTGTGCAGTATCAAAGTATAGGAAGACTACATATGGCTTGCCTGTTCATGTATCTTCTAAGGGAAAAGAAGAATTAAGAGTGTCTGTCTTGTTTTATGATGATGTTGCTGTACAACAACAAAGGTTGTATTGATATCTGCAAAGCAGAGATTATAGTAATCACTTTGCAGTCTTATCTGCAGCATTACTTTACAACAACTTAGTTGAGGACATAGTAAGTAGTTAATATTGCACAACGGAATATGAATGCTTTTCCTTCCTTAGCTGATCGCATTTCTCCCTTTAGCTGTTCTTGCCTCTCTTACAATGTTTGCTCTTTGAGCAATGTCATGTCTGTTCTCTGTGCTGTGTTTTTGTGTCTCTCTGTTATTTTGGATTTTTTAGTAAAAAAATCCTTCTTCCTCTGTCTTGCTGCTTTTCTCCAAGCAATTGAGCATGAAATAGTGCTTATAACTGACAGTTAAGTGGAGCTTATTTCCTAACTTACTATGTGTTGATTCCTTGCGACTATACTGGTAAGGAGTTTCTAACTTCAGTGAATTTTTTTCATTTATCTGTGAAAAGCAGCATGACATTTGCTGTAGATGCAAGTTAATGCAGCTGTGCTCTGGTGCAGCTTGTGCCATAAATACAGCTTGTCCAGTGGCAAGCATAGGACTCTACATTCAACCTTTAAGAATCTTGATAATTGAATGGCAACTAAGGAAGTTAATTTCACAATGCATCTGCTTTTGGGGATGTTCTTTTTTGTATTTTTTGCTCTGTGTTCTATTAAAATGGATTATAGGGAAATAGAATATGAATAAATTCATTTTTCTGTATCTTAATGCTTAAAAGTGTTTCAGGTGTCCTTGTCAGAGAACCTGACTTTCATGACAGAAAGATTTGAAATCACATCATTAAATTCAACTCCATTGTTAGAGTACTTCCACAGGATTCCACTACAAATTTGCATTATTTCAAATTATTTGAGCATTTCTTACCCTGGAAAATTAATGTTTAATAGAAAAACTGCTACTATCAGGACATTTTCAGGACAGTGTTTACGTGGACTGGTTTTATCAGAAACTTAGGAGTCTCACTTTGAAAAGGCTAGGTTTGGTGTTTTTGCAGGTTAGCAGTGAATAAATAGATAATGAAGAAAGAAATCTCGGACAGCTTTGGAATGGGATGCAAGTAAACGGCAATGCCACCTTGCGGTGCTAGGAGGTATCAATAAGCTGAGACGAAGATCAGATTTTGGAACCAATGTGTTTCTGAGATTTCTCACTTTGATAATAATATTATAACACTGATGTTCAAAGCTTGAGTTCAACAATGTAGTTTATTGTCTTTGAGGGTTTTTTGAGAGAGTTGCTTTCTTATGAAACTCTGAAACTGTCTGCATGCTTTGTGTTTTCTTTTGTGTATGACTCGGATATCTCTTTACATTGTGCAGCTGCCATCCTTCTATCTACCATTTATTACACAGCATTTATTGCTGTGTAAGCAAGACTTTTTTAGTAGTGCCACTACACACACTAGCTTCTTCTACTTTTCAATGCTAGCAAAAAGAGCAATGTGCATTGCTAAGATCAGTGTATCAAAAGAGTTCAGTGGGGGA
Source organism: Turnix velox (assembly GCA_013400935.1). Taxonomy (NCBI): domain Eukaryota; kingdom Metazoa; phylum Chordata; class Aves; order Charadriiformes; family Turnicidae; genus Turnix; species Turnix velox. The sequence continues at coordinate 196,737 of VZTY01015804.1, forward strand.
TCAGTGGTATCAAAAGAGTTATATGGCTTTAGACCAACGATTTGTTACAGCAGCTGGTGGAAACAGTAAAAACTGTGTTAAATAGTGATCCGTACAAAAGAGAAACTAAGATGGGTGGTTGTCAAATTCAAGGTATCGGAATATAAATTTTCATAAAGTAGTCATGAAAGCAGATAAAAAAAGGTGGGAAAAAAAAAAAGGCTAAATTAACTGGGTACATAGGAGTGTCTTCTAGTGTGCCTTGGACTCTGTGGTTTAGCCCAATTTTTTTTTTTTTTTTTTTGTCTATCACCATCAAACTGTTTGGCCACAGAAAGTAGCTAACAGATGTCCAGCTATGTTATTAAAAAACTCTTGTCTCAGAGGAGTGCTCAGTTTATTTCCTTTCAATTAAGGGAAGTTCCTCCATTTGGAAAAAGAAACTCCTCAGACAATTACAAATGTTCAGGCATGCTGATTTTGGTAACAATTTGTTTGGTTTTAAGTTGGACAGTAATTCATTGCTTTAGCGAGAGTGCAGCTATTGAACAGTATTTTCAAATAGTTCTTTTAACTTTTCACCTAGGGCATGGAGTATCTGGGTACAAAAAGATATGTTCACCGGGATTTAGCAACCAGAAATATCTTAGTGGAGAATGAGAACAGAGTTAAAATTGGAGATTTTGGATTGACGAAAGTCTTGCCACAAGACAAGGAGTACTACAAAGTGAAAGAACCTGGTGAAAGCCCTATATTTTGGTAAGTTTTCCTTTGGTATATGGAATCATGGCATGTATTCAGTTTTTGCAGGTTCAGCCAATTATTTTGCACACAGTGTAATTTTTACGTGTGATCTCCAGCTTGTTTGGTTAGCATTGCGAAAGTCATGATGCTTCACTTTACAGAACAGCATGTAACTGAAGGACTCTAAATTTTTTTTTTTTTAAATCTGGTTATACATCACAAAAATATTTAAAAGAAATAGAATGTAACAGGAAAATATTAAAATATAAAAGAAATCTGAAAGAGACAATTACCTAGGATGCTTTCAAAATTTTGGACATTTCAGTTCCCTAAACAGTGATTAGCCATATCTTCCACCTGAGATCTGAATAAGCAGATTCAAATGCCACAGACTGTAAGTAGCAAGGATAAAGTGTTGGGCTGAATATCAAGGGACCTTATCTGTATTTGAGCTTTGAGGTTCCAGAGAGAACCTAAATTACTCCGAAGTACTTCTCACGAGATGTGTTCAGCTTGGAAGGAGAAGAATGTTATGCAGCCTCTGGGAGACTGAAAAATTATGAAATGAAAATTGCTAGACAGTATTTAGAATACAAAATACAGACTTCAGTTCAATTCTACAAAGATGAAAAAGGACCTTAAAAAATATGCTGGCAGATTACTAATAAAAAACATTTTCTCTTCTGATGGCAAAAGAAACCGTCATTCCATGCATGTACTTCTAGTCTGTAGTTTAAGTCTGCCTTAGGTGCTGTAAAAATGTCATGTTTAAAGAATAAATAATACAAAATGGCAGCTTAGTGGATATTACTGTAAAATTGAAGTACCTGGTACACAGTTCAGTGCTTACAGAAAGTGTTGGAGGCATGCATACTCACTGTAATAGTCTTTAGTCTTTCTTTCCATCAAAATCTTGTTTATTCAGACTTCAGATAAGAAAAATATCTACAACTTTATTGAAAAAAACCAAACTCGAATGAATGTAGTTTTAGCTAATTCATTACCTATTAATAAAAGAAAAATTACTATTGAAAGTAGTGGGATAAAATGAAAATAGGCTAATGCATATAAATAAGAAACACTTGTTCATTGGGATGAAATACCTTCGAAGGCAAAAAGATACCTGTTACACAGGTCAGTAATCCTTTTACCATGTTGTTGCAGGTATGCACCAGAATCTCTGACAGAAAGCAAATTTTCTGTGGCCTCAGATGTGTGGAGTTTTGGTGTGGTCTTGTATGAACTTTTCACATATATTGACAAGAGCAAAAGCCCACCAGCTGTAAGTACATAGTGGTTCTTACAGGTTTGGAGTGTTTTTTTGTTTGTTTGTTTTGTTTGGGATTTTTTTGGAAATATTTAGATTGTCTCTATGCCTAAATATTTACTGATCCTTTTATGGAGATATTCTAGTGTTTATGGTGCAATATCCAATCTGAATAAGCAACATTCTAGAAAGTATTAGGCAATCCTCAGATCTTCCTTTCTTCATATGGCCTGACACTGTTACGCTGTATGTGTGTTACCCAACCTGTAAGTCCTAACTGTTTGAAAAAGTTTTTCAAATTTCTCATTATAGATTTTACCATCTTGTTTTGGGGGAGTACAACCATTCTGTTGTAATGTGACATGTATTTTTAATGCCTCTCTAAATCTAAGGTTGATCCAAAAGACTATGTTAGAATTAAGTTGATTTTAATAAGCTAACTTAGAGTTGTGTTGTTGTTTTACCAGAACCCAAGTTAGTAAGCAGTTTACGTTCAAGGAGAGAGAGTGGCAGACTGCTGGCAGGCTTTTTTGAAGGCAAACTTACAGTGGATGGAGAAAAATACTACTTGTATACAGAAGTTCTTCAATTGGTAGCGAGATTCATGATCTTGTTTATACCTAGCGGTCCTCTGCAGGCGTAACAGAGAGGAGAGTTGAGCCCTCTATATTTACTTGATCTACCTTTATCTTTGTCCAGTATCTTCACTCCTGGCACATGTAGTTTTGAGAGCTGAACAATGATGACAAGCAAAAAATATGCTTAGAAGATATCTGCATTGACTTCAGAGGACCTCTTTGTAATTTAATACTGTATCAAGGAAAAACTGTCTTGTTGCATAACAGCATAAACATTACAGACTCCTGGAGTTGTTCTTCAGAAAGATTATGAAAAAGTGGTAGAGTAGTTATGGGCTCAGGCTCAATTTACTTTGAATCAATCAATTAACTCTCTACATTCGCTGCTTTTTTAAGATGGTCCTCTCTTTGGTATACATCAAGAAAAATCAGTTTTTAACAGTCAGCTAAAGAGGTCTATTTAACTGTCAGTCTTTTTCTTTGTATATTGGTTACCCAACTTAGCCATTTTTAAGTTCTACTGGCTGTTGCTTCACATCTTAATGTCAAGGATCATGAATGAAATTTATGTAGCAGTGGAGGAAAATAACTGTTAATAGTACTTCCTCATTCACCTCTAAGACAATCTAAGTGAGATTTTAATCTACTTTTTGGGTTGTGTTCATTTTTGGATAGCAAGTTTTAGCTAAGCAGTTTTTGTTGTGTTTAATTATGCTACTGTTTATGGCTCTATTTCTTGATTAATGCTGTTAGTCTTTTTTTTTTGTTTATACAGAAGTATAATATTATGTATTTTCTGTTTGACTGGAATTTTTCAAAACATCATGCTCTTTTAATATTTCATGGAGTTCTTAGAATTACCTGTGAGTTTTCTCCTTTTAAAACTACTCAGTAATCAGATGATGATCAATGTTTTTAAAGATTTTTTCCATATTACTGTAAGTTGTATGTGTATTTTATCTGGACTTGGAATTTATAATTTTATCACTTACTATTGATTATTATTATTTATTCTTCTCATAAGAATCTTCCTTGGTAACAACATTGCAGCATCTTCTTTTCCTTTCAAAATTAGTTATGATAGTTTGGCTTCTGTTTCAGGAATTCATGAGAATGATTGGCAATGACAAACAAGGGCAGATGATTGTGTTCCATTTGATAGAACTTTTGAAGAATAATGGACGACTACCAAGACCGGATGGATGCCCTGATGAGGTCAAGTATTGTATTAATACTTACTGTAATCCGGAAGGGGCTCGGTCATAGTGAAAGAACAAAATCTGTTTCATTGTGCGTATGGATTATGGAAGTATTTGTACAAGCAGAACGTTCTGTTACTTTATCGATTACATGATGAGTACCGTCACATTCCTTTTCTGTTTCTTTAGATTACTTTCCCTGAGGAGCATAGAAGGTACTCCACCTAAATATACCAAATGGGACTGTGACTAAATGCTGTACTGGGGCACTCCAGGCTTCAGTTGAAAACATATAGTTGTTTTGAGACAATGAGATTACTATATGGAAATTGCTCATGGAAGGCCCGTGTAAATATTCTTGTTCGAAGTTGTGAACTGTGAATTCTTTTCAAATCTAGCATTTAACAGAAGTGTCTTGATACCTACTTACATTTTTCACGTTTCATTTCAAGATTTTGTGAACTCCTTCACTTGCATATTTTCCTTTTCTTGTTCTACCCTCCTCAAGCACAGGAATACTCATGTTTATCGTGAGTATTGTTATCCAGTGTCAAGCATTCTCACCTGATAGCTGCCAGTAAACTGTAAGCACAGTTAAGTATATGAATCAGGTTTTGTATGTTCAGGTCCTTGAAGGCCTTCATATTCTTCAGAGATACTGAATGTGTATGTATGTAAAGTCATCCTTAGAACACACAAATTTTGTTCAGTGTTTGTTTGATTTTGGTAGTACTCCAGATACTTTCACGTGACTTCCAAGTCTTTTATGTTCTTTATGCTCTTCAGAGATGCAGTTCATCTTCAGTCAAGCTGGTAGGGCTGAGTAGATGAGTAAGTAGGGAAGTGATTAAAATAGGTATTGTTTTTCACCTGTGTAACTTCCAGCTTGGATCAATTGTTACATCCCTTTAAATCAAGCAAAGCTGGCATCTAAAAGCATCCATTCAAACTGGAGAAGAGAGGTCAGAGTCAAGTGGTCTAGCAGAAAAGAGAATTGATACAAGCAGGGCAGGGAAGGTGTGGGGGAAGAAGTCTTTGAAGTAATCTTGCTTTCACTGTATGTGTCAGTACAGCAATTGTTAAATTACAAAGGACTAGCTTTTGTAGATAATCTGAATGTCATAGGTATAAGATAATCTGTTATATTGAAACTGTATCCAAACTCATGCAAAGGTTTCAGTATCTGACATTTCTTCAGATGTCAAAGCAAGATGGAAATGTCTCTGTAAGAAATTGCTCTTCCATTTTTTGATTCTAAAAGGCCAGCTATCACAGACATAAAATCTAAGCATCTGTAGCTTACAAGCTGCTTGACACTTGGGTCTAAAGCAGCTTTTATCAACGCAGGACTTTGAGACTTGGTGGGAAGTAAAGAACTAATGATATGCTTCCTGGGAGCCATTCTTTTTGTTCTGAAGCAACATGTTAAAAAATGGTTGAAAGTACGAGAAGTTAGGCAGTGAGAGGTACACTGGTGAAGAGATTGGCAAGTTGGTTTATGACCAGATACCAGGTACATATTTAGTAAGAGAGCAAACTTTTACCAAATGTCTACTGAATGGGAAATCTCTTCCAAAAATAATTTGAATCTCAAAGTGGATTCAGATTGCAAAGTAAGTTATTTGGTTTATTTTTTATTATATGTTAGGAATAATAAAGAATTCAGTATTTGAGTGTGGAGAAAGGCATGTCATTATTGCAAGAAATCTTAATTTAAATGGCTGTCTTTGTAAATCTGATTTTTGGTCTGACTTGTAAAGCATTTTTCATTTTATGCATTTTTGAGTTTTCTAAAATGCGGGGTCTAGGAAGAACGGTCTCTTAAAGTTAGTATGGAAATTCACTAGCTAGTTTTGAAATTTTTAATTCTAAAAGGAGATTATTTTTTTTAGAGCTTCTGCAGAGCCTAGGGTCCTCACTTCTTGCTGTCATTGGGACTGAGCCAGTAAACTGATTAACAGGGCTTCAGGCACACTCTTGTGCCACTATTACTTGGAAGCACAAAGTTAGATATGTTTTGGACCAGTTTAAAGTAGCTCTTCGCTGTCTGTAGCGTGTTCACTCAATATTGATTTTCTTTTATCTTCTCCAGATTTATAATATCATGAAAGAATGCTGGAACAATAATGTTTCCCAACGCCCCACATTTAGGGATCTTGCTCAGCGAGTGGATCATATAAGGGACAACATGGGCGGATGAGAATACTCTCCCTTTTCCACAGGATGTGTTGGAACACAGAACCAAATATACTTGGTCTGCCGTGTATAACTGACATATGTACACATGTGCATCTTACCTTTGCTGGAAGTAAAATCTGTATGGCAAATATCCTATCTCAGTCTGCATACTGGGGAATCCTGCTAGTTTTCTTTATCAGGATATATTTGTTACTATGAGAACGTGCTAAAATTTTCAAAAGGGGGAGAAAATATTTTTCTAAGAAAAAGAATCTAACATATAGATTATAACACCATTATTTGCCTTACTTGGCAGTGCAAAAAAAAGTGACTTAAAATGTGCTGAGATTAAGAGATGAAAAGACAGTGTATTTCCTTGCTGAAAAGGAGAGGCACGAAAAAGACTTCTAGTCTTTTCATGCTTAGTTTATTATGACCTGGCACCTTGTTTTGTGTGTTGCACAAGGGCTTGTTACAATTTTTTCATTGTTGACGCAAAAATGGCTTCTCTGTATAACAAAATAGAAGTGGTTATGTAAACCTGAAACTTTTAATGTGCCTGTCTGAATCTGTTTTCAGTCATCAATATATGCAAAGAGATATAAAATGCTGTGTGATGTATTGTAAGTATTTTGAGGGAAAGAGAGCAAATTGTTCTTAATTTGCAGAGCCAGAAGACCTGCTCGTTGATGTGAAAATTTTAATTTAAAATGAAAAAGCAAACATGTCCAGTTTTTATTACTCTTCTTTTCCTCTGTTAAGTAAGTATTAGATTCCCTTCATATAACTGAAGATGCAGTGATAACAATTAGAAATTAAGCCTTTCTAGACAAGGCAGTGTCTTCAGTCTGTTTATGAATATGCTTTTAAACGGTGCTCTTTTATTCATTCCATCATTGTAATTTTCGTACAGTCAGAAGTGTATCTATAAATTGGAAACCTTTTAAAGGAGAATTAAAACTCTAGAATATGCCCTCCATTTCACAGGCCCTCACTTCGTTCTTAAGATGATCACCTTATAGCTTCCTTCCAGTACAGAAAAAGGAATGCTTATGGCCCATTACCCAACATGGCCAGTCACAGTGACATCTACTCTGTTTTGTAATGAAGTGGGTCCAGTTATCTCCTATTTCTTTCTGTAGCGATAATGAATCCTAAGACTGTTTGGAAGGAGGAATTACAATTTTAGTTGCTCCACACATTCAGAAGTGGCAAGGACATGATCCCAGTTACTGAGAACTGGAAAGAGATCAGAGCTACCTGAACAGATTACTTACACTGTATAAGTTGACTTTTGAAATAAGTCTAACAAAAATTTATGGAGAAGACATCTCTTTGGTTTTGTCTTCAGACATAAAGCTTGGGGATAATCTCATATTACAAGGCAGTAGCAGTTGCAGGTTTTGTTTGTATTTAGTTCAATAGATTTTGTTTTGTTTTTACTTAAACATTATTGTTGGCAAAGTACAATGCTTTTTCTTCTTGGACTTTTGCTGAGAGAAGTTCAATTATGGGGATATACAGCTTGGCAAAATGACCTGACATCCATTTTATATTTAAAATTAAATGTTCATTTTAAAAGTCTGTAACAGTGACTCAATGAAACAATTTCACTGTGCAACCTCCTTAAAATTTGTGATTAACTATATCCTTCTAATCAGAAGTTTTAAGTACCTCAACTTAAAAAAAAAATTTTAAACTTAATTGATATAATACAGTGCCAATATAGCAGTGTTTTGTACTACTATGATGATGCTCTCCTACAATCACTCATTCAAAATTATGGTTTTCAGGAGATTGCTAAAGAGAGATGGTGGCATCAACCTTCTCCCTGCTTACTGCAATTAATAATTATTCTGTTGGATTTCTTACCACCAAGATCTTGCATAGTTAATTTTTTAAACTAATATAACCATTTTCTAAGCTACAAAGAACTTAAAAGTGCTTTCTTCAATTTAACATGTTTTCTGTTTTGATACATTGTTTTGACGATTTAAAATTTTGTGCAAAAAAATGTCTTTACATTTGTAGTCTGAGTTGTGTGTGCATATTTTTTGTAACAAAAGAAGATGAAACTTTAGAGCATTGAAACAGTATTTTAGCTGGGATAACATATGCAGGAATTATGTAAAAACTTGCAGTATATGAAACTCAGTAGCTAACTGGTTTCCAATATAAATTAGACTAAACATAATTTATGTAAAAATCTCAGGGAAGTTTGTGTAACGCAATGAAGAGATCTTCCAGTCTTATTTTCAAGCGAATAAAAAGTATTTTTCTCTTTCTACTTCAGTATGACTGATTACCTGGTCTATTTAGTTGTATAAATGTAGAGTTGAACTCAAGGATTTGTAAGTGTTCTGTGGATTTTTTGTTTATTTCAATACTTTATCATTTTTAGAAAAATCCATATTTTTACACTCTAGTTTCAATTTTGTGGTGTTGTTCAGGAGCACTGAGTCTTCTGTAACAAGCCTGTCTAATCGGAGGGCTTGCTGTTCATAACTCTGAATAGGATCAAGTAGTGCTTAGGACTCTCAGGGCAATGTGGTCATCTGCAGCAGGAGCTGGAGCAGAACAAAGCATTTTCTCAACAAGCTGTTGAGGAGGTAAATGCAGAGATTTTGCTGAATTTGCAACTGCCTACTATAGTAGCCATTCTAAAAAGCAAACAAAAAAACACATTTTGAAAGCTCACAGATCTACAGTCTTCTTGTATAATGCTGTGTTTTTATATAACCCTTCTATTAACAGACTCAGTCTTTTGGTTTAGGAACTTTCTTCAGTTGGCATTGCATTTGTCATACTCCAGAAATCATTATGCTTTTTTTTTTAAATTTTAGAAAAAGTGATGGTTTATGCATACCTAACTGCTGCTATGATGTAGCATTAGTATATTAACTACTTTGCTCGTATATTTGAAGTGAAAGAGTTTTTCTATCTTACGGAATCTCTGCAAACAAGTATCATCCAGTATAATATTGGCTTGTTGTCTTGTCAGTACAAATATGTGAAGTTTCACAAACAGTTTTTAAATATATTTCACAATCTTGCAACAGTCATGTAATAAGCCAGAGGAGTGATGAATTTTCAGGAAAATTCTTGTCAAGGCCTAAAAATTATTAAACACTTCTGTAGTTGAAGTAATTACTACTAAATTAATTAATATAACTATGAAAAGATATGTAAAATTTAATTTTTTCCAGATTTTAAGTCTTTCATTGTTGCATTTACTTGAGATGTTAACCAACAGTCTGCCTTGAAATTTATAGAATCATAAATTTATGATTCTATAAATCATAGATCATCGAGTTCCAACCCCCCCGCCATAGGCAGGCACAGCTCCCACTACATCAGGTTGCTCAGTGCCTTGTCCAGCCTGGTCTTAGACACCTCCAGAGAAGGGGACGTCCACAACCTCTCTGGGCAACCTGTTCCAGTGTATCACCACCCTCACTGTAAAGAATTTCTTTCTTATATCTAGCCTGAATCTACCCTCTTCCAGTTTATATCCATGATTCCTACTCCTGCCATCACATATCCTATTGAACAGTCTTACCCCTGCCTTTCTGTAGTCCCCTTTCGGGTATTGATAAGCTACTCCGAGGGCCTCCCTGAGCCTTTGCTTCTCCAATGTGTATAACCCCAAGCTCTTCAGCCTGTTCTCGTAAAAGATGTGCTCCAACCCTCTGATCATCTTCGTGGCATCTCCGGGAATCCTTAATGCTGCACAAATCAATGGGAAAGCCCTCACCTCCTCCCCACTTTCCCTGCTGTCTCCTCCCTCAACAGGAGCCGTGGCCGTGGGAGTCTCTCGGCAGCAGAGACCGCCCCTGCGGGCAGGAGCAGGGAGCGGGCCCGGGCCCCCCGCGCTGGCGGGACCGAGCGGCAATGAAACCGCTGACGCGCTTCAATAAGCGTGGCGAAGTCGGCGCCCCCCGCTCCTCCCCGGCCAGGGAAGGCTTAAAGGGCGGCAGCGCGGAACGAGACCCGGCGGTGAGAAGAGGTACGAACACGCAGGAAAAGATGTTACAGCTTGAAGGATGAAGGAATGTATCTCTTGAAAAGAAACTAAGCTTTTCAGGAGTTTTTGTTCACAAACACCTGTAATCTAGAGTTCTGAGAGCAAAACTCAAAGTGTAAAACAGCAGGAAGGTTTTTGGAAAAAGGCTGATGTTTAACACTGAAAACACTTTCCAAAATGTAAAATGCACAATGATCTATGAAAAACTAATGTCTGTTGGGAACAGTATGCCATGGCAGATACGTGCTGATGTATTTCTAAACTGTTTCTTGTCTGCCTTAAATCTAAAATACTTGCTGAGTCCCAGCCTGACTGAAAAACCCAAGAATTACAATAACAGAAGAAACTGCGTAGGGTTGTGCCATGCTCAGCAGCAATTTTGGAAAGGAGTTTGGCTAAGAAGGTTTTTTTGGAATCTCACTTTTTTGAATAAGAAATTGACAATGCATTATGTTAAAGTAGAAAAAGTCCCTTTAGGGAGAGGGTGGGGTGGGGGCAGAGAAAACACCTGCTACTTATGTTTGCACTTCAATCATTTGAACCAGTCTTTTACTAGAGAAAGTGAAAGGGAATTTTTTTTTTTTAGGTTACTTAGTATCAGTGCCTGAAACTTAACTGTGTGGAGTTTTTTGTCTTTGGATTGTGAAAATAACTAAATATAATGAATGGCATGTGCCTGCCAAGATTTTCTTTTATATAATACATGAAATCAGTTACCGATGTTTAAATCACTGTGAAAGAGAGCTGGTCTGCTGTATGAATGCAGCACATACAACCTTAACCTTCTCAGAGTAGTCACAGTTTAAAGCTAATTATTTTGGGATGGAGAAATGCTTGGAAGACTTAGCTTTGCCTCTCTCTAAGCACTAAGACAGGGATCAATATGGGATTGCCTGTTACCAACCTGCAATTCTTAAGTATTTCTAACAATCTCTTGTACAGCCACTACTTGGTTCACAATACTTTGTCATCTTACGACTTTCCTGTTGCTTTACAGAAAAATTACCACCACTTACCCTTGAACAGAGTTGGATGCTGCTATTAAAGTTTAGGCAGAATCATAGAATGGTTTGGGTTGGAAGGGAAATTAACGATCATCTAGTTCCAACCCCCCCTGCCATGGGCGGGGACACCTCCCACTAGATCGGGTTGCTCAAAGCCTCATCCAGCCTGGCCTTAAACTCCTCTAGGGAGGTAAATTATCTATTTAAATAAAAGATATAAATATATACTTGCACTATTTACTGCAGTAAAAATTAAACTAATTCAGTTACCCTTTTCCACACATAAAAGGCATCTAATTTGCAGAGCATATTGCCTGAAGATTTTATTTTCTATTACGTGACAAAATATGGTCCAAATGAAGTTTTAAGCTTTAAGTACTGTTCCGGCTGTTCTGCCCAACACCTGCTGACATAATTAGGGATCTTTAATTGTCACAGGCAACAGATTTCTGGGAAAATCAAAGAACTCTGAAGAGGAAAATAATGTAGGAGATGTAGGAATCTCGTGTATTGTGTTGTCCTTATATCTTAAAGTATGGGACATGATAGCCTTAATTTCATTTTCATGTTGTGCAATAGTGTGGTGTTCTGCTTGGACTTTGTGATAAGTATTTGTGATTTTAATGAATTCTAAAATAGGTTTAGAAATCTCTCAAACTAAAAAAAAATGCTCCTATTAAAACCAAAATAAAATTGTACTGAAAGATAAAACTTGGAGAAATCCAGGTGTGTAATAACCCTGTGCAAGCAATTCAGAGATCCAGATATGAGTGATACCAGAAACAGGACTGGAGGAATTAAATCTGACAAATGTTTCAATAAGCTGTAAGACCTGGAAGACACAACTCAGTCATAAACCCAGTCATCATTTTTTAAACTCTTCCCTAGAGTATCATTTGAAGTCTAGTTTTAATATATTTGGGCTGCATTTGGGGCAATGTTCGCTGAGACGCTCTACAACACTGAAGACAAGAGAGGTGAAGCTGTAGAGAGAAGCTCTGGAGCACTTTGGGACTTCCTGGTGTCTGACATCATGCCAGAGTTGCTTTTGTAGCTGGGAAACTGGTACCTGCCTCTGCCCTTTGCTACTTCAGAGATCCCATGGCAGGTACAGTCTGGAGCACTGAGTGCAAGGCTCTGTCAGCCCCCACTGGAGGTGTAAGGGGAGGAGGATCCCCAAGTCTCCAAGCAGCTATGGTAACCAGTCATCATGTAGGGGATATCAGTCAGACCTTTGTGAGCCCTGGGCTCATCCTTCTGGATCACAAGCTTCTGCACTGTGGCTGTGGTGGCAATTTTCGCAGGTGGGCACAGAGAATTCTTTTTTTTTTTAATTCTGTAGTTTTAAAAGATAAACTACTTGAGCTGAATTGCAGTTGCTAGAGAATATCAGCAAAAGGTACAGAAGTCCATCTGAGCTTCTAACCCAATCTGCTATTTCAGCATATGTTTTCCATTACCAACCTCATCCACTAGAATGAGGTAGAAACATCCTTTGCCATGGAAGAAAACAGATAATTTCCTGGCATGGAATCGGGCTTTACCATCTAAAGCAGCCACCAAGCCACTCATTATTAGAGGGCTTTGGGGTATCAACAGAAGCCACAGGAGTGATTTTGATTTGCTGTTATGGCAATGTCTACTGTTTTGTGCAGCTAGATAATTCATTTGAACTTCAGTCTGTAAATATGCTTAACAATTTTTGGAGGACTTCTGAATGCTTTATGTATGAACTTTTTGTATGAAAAAATCAAATATTAAAATCAGTTAAATGTAACAGTGTTGCAATTCATTTTAAACTGCAGTTATTTTCCCCCAAGAACTTCAGTTAGCAATCATCTAGTGTATGACTGAGTACATTTAACTTGAATAATGAAACAACAAAAGATAAACAATTATATCAAGAGGACCTGAAATGAGCAGCTATTAAATGTGGATGCTAGATGCATCCCATAAATGTGGATGCCTGAGCTGCAACCCATTGAGCTCTGATCAGATCAATAAGCTTTTCTAACTATGTCATTAAAAACTCTGAATTAGTTCACTATTAGAAGTGACTTCTCCTTAAAAATACTCATCTACCAATTGAAAAGGTAAATCAAGCTAACATCCAGTCCATGTAGCAGATTTTGTATGGAAACTGTGAAGCTTGCAACTAAATACATGCAGGTTGTTACTTCTAAATAGACCTCTGAGGATTGAGTAAAATTTAATGCCAAACTTAACCTAGACTTGAGCCTTCAGTAGAAGAGCCTGTGATGTAAGAACATGAATTCTAGTCACTTTAGTAAAAAAGACTACTATTTAAAAGGCTGTTTTGTTAGCAAATGAAAAAAAAAATGTTTGCAAAAACTAAAATAAGACAACTTCTACATGGGGGAGAAGAAAGAAAAGTTTCTCAAATCTTTCAGAAATCACAGGAAAGTTCCCAATGTGAGAGAATACCAAATTCCTTAGATATGAAGGCTGTCAAGTGTTTTTTAAAGGAACTGCCATGAGTTGCTTTTCAGTATGAATACAATGGACAAGGAGTTTGAATCAGGTGATCACAATCAAGTCCTTTTATCATACCACTTGCTAAGCACCTCAAGATGACACTTCTCTGCTATTTATAAACCAGTCAGAATTATGAGCTCCTATAAAAGGGACCAAGGGTTGTTCCTATCTTTGCAGACCTGCCTCTCCTGCCATATTGAGTCATTCCTGATAAATATTTATCCAATATGCAGTGAGGATCCCATGACCTCTAAAGGAAATCTATCCCAGTGACTACTTATCCTTGCTCCTAACAAACTTTTTCAGCTTCAGCCTAAATACATTGCTCTTTATCCTACACTGGCTGTGTAGAATTTCTTCGTTTTATGTTTACTGCTGTTTTTATGTAGCTGAAGACTTTTGCCAGTTCCTGCCTCAGCTTTTGCTCTGTTGTTCTTATATCTCCACATTCTTTCTGTATAAGCTACATATATATTCGATAATTCTTGTTACTGTTCTATAGAATTCTTCCTTCCTAAATTGTGGTGTCCAAAATTGAGTGCAATACTGCAGGCCTTATTTATTCCCAGCAGGAAAAATATTTCACATATCTCACACTTAACATTTTAATTTGCTTGCTCCTATATGATGTTTGCCTGATTTTATTAATCTGTCTTCTATATAGCTATAGACTCCTTCTATTTATGTTTTTTATTATTCTTTAACTTAGTAAATATTTTCCCTAATTTTTAAGATCAGTCTGAACTCTTACACAATCCTTTCCTCCTTAATGTCATCTGCAAATTCCTCTGTGTCTTTCCTCTGTATCATCATTGTCTCTCTTATTTCATCCAAGGAATTACTGAAAACATCATACAGCTCCAGACGAAAGTGAGAATGCTCCAAAGTCAGTTTTGTCATCGCTTCTCCTTGACAGCACACATTGGATAAATGTGGCACATCACGGTAAGAGGGTCTGACAGAACTCCTCTTATTAAGAGTTTAGTTCAGTTTGTGTTACTGTAGCTTATTTACAAGCATTGTCAGTTTTGATGCCAACATCTTATCTAACCACAAAATTTGACTTTAATTTCTTGTTCTCAAATCCAGGGTAGTTATTCTTTATTCTGAGTACCTGTATTTCGTTTATTTGACTGTGTGCTACATTTCCTGAATTCCTTGCCCCTGATCTTGTAATCCTCTGTCCACTTCTTAAAGAGGTTTTTTTTTTCTTACCACTTGAGAACTGTTTTGTCGCCTTTGAATTTGCACAGGCTGGGAAACATCAATGATGTTTTCATCTCAGTACATGGGGTGCAAATCCAGCTTAAAAATTGTCTCTAAATTGCTGTTTTCTTAGCAGTGGTGGACACACTTGACCACCAGATATGCTCTCATTCAGGTTGACTGAGGAGCAATTGGCCTCATATCTTGTAGCAAACCTGTGAGCTGGACACCTGGCTCAGGAACAAGAGAGTGAAGAAACCTTAGAAAAATACTTCAAAAGATAGTTTTGAAACCTGAAAGTGCAAGATAACCAACATACAAAACAAGATGCCAGAACTAAACTGAAGACATCTGTCTTGGCTGTAATATCTGCAAATATTACCACCAGTTTGAGCTCTCCCTTGAACAAGGACACCTCTGAGTGTTTGAAATTGCTTACCTGAGACTGAGATCTTTCCATACTCAATGTGGAGAGATCCCTCATCCACAACAGATCCTCTGTAATTGACTAACAGCATGCTGAATTGATACTGATGAAATACTACTAATCCATATAGCTATTCAATGTTATCATAAACATTATATAAGTAATTCCATTAGGCATAAACCATTTGCCACATCTGGGACTAAGACTTGATGTAGCTGCTTGTAGGTTCCACAAGGAGTCTAGAAAGCAGGGGTATCTGTTTTAAACCTTGTGACTCAATGCGGGGGGAGGGTTTTTTTCTCTACTCTGTCTCTGTGAATCACTCATTTTAATTATATTTTCCTGTATCTGTTTCTTCCATGAGTAATTGATAAGGTGAACCTTCCCAGGAAACTTACGGAACCTTGTCAAGCAACTCTTGATTTCCATAAAATTTGAACTTTCAAATTATTGTTTTGCCTCAATAAATCATATTGCTACTTCTCTTTTGAGTGAGGAGCATTCCACTTGTCTGTGACAGTTGCCTAGTATAAACTCCCAGCTCTAGACCATGAAGTGTAATTGTGATAGTCAGTTTCAGAAAATGCTAGAGCATGGAGGAAGACATTATATATTTTTCTTCTTCTCTGTCATGGTTTGTTTTAACACACATTTTTTTTCTAAATGCGATAACTGTATCATGGTCACTGGTGCCCACCTTGTCCACATTCTCAGCCAGATCTGTGGCTGTGATTGTAATAGCACATTACTCTCTAGTTGAGTTCTCCATCTTCTGCAGAGAGCTCAAACATCTTTCCAGAATTTTCTGAGTCACCTGTATCCTTCTGTACTGATTTCTCATCAGAACAATATTTGAAATTTCCCATTTGTATGAAGGTTTTATGGTTTTGATAATCCTTTGGTCACCCAAAGGAAGAATCATCTCTTTTATCTTCTTTATTTACAGACTACCATAGTCCTTTACATGACAACAATATTGCTTTTGCTGAGAAATATTTAGTCTCTCTAGCACTTCTGGACCAAAGAATCAGCATATGCATACTTGAAATAGCCTTTTAGTCTGAGCTATTTTTCCTGAACAGACTGTACTTGTCTCTATGAATTGTCCAACTGAATCTCTAGCATGTCAATTAAGACATGATTCTGCATATGATTTAGGATATGTAGCCATTCCTGTTTCTTATCCTCTGGTGTTATTATGCAATAAACTAATTGCAGGGTGTGTATGTATATATCTATACACTAGTTGTTTCTGAATATATAATGAATAACAGCATATAAATAGTAAGTATTTTTACATAACAAACTATTGCCTCTTGTAATACCACATCAGGAAAATATTTCCTTCCACATCAAAGTCTTTATACTGATTATTGTCTTGCATGAAATTCCTTGATTTGGTTTCTTTCTGCAAGCAGGAAGGTGGCCTGGAAGGTGGATTGACAAAGTAGTTACTGAGGTTCTGACAAAAGGAGACTCTGAAGAGGACAGTAAAAAAAAAAACCTACGAAGTATGCTCCAGCATATAGATTTTTGAGAGATTCACATGAATTGCAGGGTAGTCTAAAACTCCTGTAGAGGTATGAACCTTGAGGGATGAGATTCCAATACATAAAATGTCCTTTCCAAGTTGAGTGTACATCTCTTTGGAGGTATCTGCACTCTCCATCTGTAAAAGGAAAAGCAGAAAAACAGCTGAGGGGACAGCAGGAAGTCATCTAAGTTTCCAAAAGCAAAGCTCTGAACACTCTTATGCCAGGTGGGTGAGCCTGCAAAAATTAAACCAGGGGTAAAAATTAAATAAAATTATATTCACACCTGACTGGTTGCTGGACAACTCCAATAGTGCAGAACTATGCCTTCCTGCATTCAGTTTGTAGTTCAGATACAAGCATGCACTTGTGGTTCTCTCCCTCATGCAGCACTGAAAGTGAAGGAAAGTGGAACAGACCCAAAAGACTTACAAATTAGTGAGTTAAGATGAGTGTTGTGTTCATGTTAGCATCCTCTGAAGTGGAAATGCAGCATTGGTGCTACAAACCTGAGGAGGTTCTGTTATATTATCCATTATTCAGGTAATTGCCCCATTTTGCTCCTTGAATAAGGGCTGCAGGGAGCTGCAGGATGAATCTTCCCACCCCTCAAACCAGCAAGGCATCCTAGATGCCATAAGTCCACTGTAGAGTATATCATCACTGTTTGTTGCTGAAAGCCTCTTATCACAGTAGGCTGATCTGTCTGCTTAAGTCTCTGCCTTTCAGGAACTCCACATGGATGCTGCTGGGCTCCATGGTGGCACTGCACTGGAGCTCTCAGCCCAGCATTGTGAGAGCAAATGAAAAAGGACAAGAAGAAAAATGTACATGATCACCTTGGGCTGCTACACAGGGAACACCTCAGGAAATTCCCTCTCTTTGCCAAAAGATGCAGAGCTACATACTGAGAGCCACTTCAACAGCAGCCTTTGGTACCAAGACTCACTACTGCTGAGCTCAGTAAT
The DNA here is from genome assembly GCA_013400935.1 of Turnix velox. Taxonomy (NCBI): domain Eukaryota; kingdom Metazoa; phylum Chordata; class Aves; order Charadriiformes; family Turnicidae; genus Turnix; species Turnix velox. The sequence continues at coordinate 214,339 of VZTY01015804.1, forward strand.
GTCTGCACTCTCACTAGCATACAATCACAGGCTGCTGACACAGGGAACAATTAGACACGAGCACTGACTCAGATGAAAAATGCTGCCAGGACAGCCAACACCACAGTGACCTGGAGGCAGTGTGATCTAATTTTCAGCTCATCTGGACAAAACCATTCCTGAAAAGGCACTTCTCAGTGCCAGGCGGAATCAGCGCTTGCTGGCTGAGCTTTCACTGGGTGTCTGAGATCAAACCAGAGAAGGCAAAGGCACATCTTGCTTGGTCCTGTTTGGCCAGCCCATGCTGAAGGGCAGGATCCAGCAGGTTTCAAAGCAAGAAGGTTTTGGTTTTTATCTGTGTTTCTGTATGTGAGAGATGAGACACCTCACCCACCTGAGCTAACAGCAGTGTGCTCTTGAAGAGTCACAGCAATACATCTGACTTGACACTAGAGCGGGCTGCAGCTGATGAACTTCTAGCATTGCAAATGGAGCCTAAGAAAGTTTCAGGAAAAATCAAAATGAAGTGGAGAAAAAGAGGCAGGTGCACGGTCATGGTTGATGCCCCAGGCAGTGGCAAAGGACTATGCATACAGTCTTCTGCTCACTCCCCATGGGTGCAGGGTTAGATACTGAGACCTGAGCAGAACTCAAGTGGCACAAAACAGCTGGAGTAAGTCACACAAATGTTGGAGCTAAAATCCAAGCAAAGGAGCCAATAGCTCAAGTGTTTGTTCCCAAGAAACAGAAGAGATGTATGTTGAAGAATGCAATGCCAATGTGGCATGAATGTGAGAAGACTTCTCCTTGAGCCATTCACTTATTGATACCAGTGTGTGACTGCAGAGCAGGAGTGGGACACAAATCTGTCCCATTTCTCTGCTAGCAAGTGGGAATGGAGTCTGTGTTTTCCATTGGCTCTCTGCTCCCTGAGAATGAGGAAATGTGATAGCCTCAGAAAGTCTTCTGAAAACTCAAGATTGCCAATCCGAGGCCTGTCCCTGGCTTTGCCAGAGCCTTGAAATGATAATTAACTTTTTTTGCTGCCTAGAAGGAGAGGTGAAAAAAAGCAACTAAGTACTACACTGACTCAGAAATGTTGCCTTTTTTCCTCTGTAGTTTAAACAACTGAGAAATTAACCTACTGACCAAACAGGAGGAGGCACAGCAGGGAGCTGTGTCCTCCAGGTGGCTGGTTTTCTCAAACAGTTCTCTGACAGCACCATTAGCATTTGGTGTGTGGTGAAACCTCTGCCTTATCATCACTGGAGGCATTTGGCTGCAGCTGTGTCACAATCCCAGTATTGCTTAATGCTTTACATGCAGAGCGCTGTCCTATTTTAAAGAAGACAACAGAAGGGGATAGAGCTGGAAAACCTGCTGTATGTGCTGCTGGGGATTATCGCCATCTCTCTGGGCACAGTTCATGTTCCTAGACCTGGGATACACTATGCACACAGTGAAAAAAACCTATGGAAATTACACAGGAAAGTAAACTTTCACAGATACAAACTGCAGTACAAATACAAGAATGCCCTGTCTTTCTTCTCATGAACCCAGAATTACTGTTCAGAAGACAGTTCACACATCTTAATATGTTCCCAAAAAACTGGACACTTCCTGTGGGCCAGGACTACCTCAGTGCAGCTGCAGTTTCTGTAAGTAGCATGTTACTAAACCAATGGCTAATTGCTATTGCTAACTAATAGCCAATTGCTCTCCGAGTGACACAGGTATAAAGAAAAGTTCATTTCTCATGAAAAGTATGTGATTTTTGCATTGATGTGATGGCAAGTGCAGTGTGTTGCTCTGAGTGGCTGTGCCTTTGGACAGCTGTACTGACAGAGAGGCTTTCAGCAGGAACATCCTTATGGGCAGCTACTTGGATCAATATGTCAACTCAGTTATTATTTCACATTTGAGCTTTCTGCTCCCATGTAACTATTTAGACATCCCATTTTATGTACAAGTCATACTCGTGGCCTTAAAAAAGTTTTTGACGTTGAAGTACCTAAGCAGAGCAAACTGCATCCTCTAGACCTGCTAAACAGAGTGACAAATCACCTTCAGTTACATTGCAAAGAAACTACTATAAAACATGGCCTCACCTCAGAGGTATTTGAAAGTTCAGTTTCCGTTAAAACAAAGAAAACCTTTGCACGCTCTGATGCATACAAAGACTCCCTTACTCTTAAAATAGAAGCTAAATTTAATCTGTGTCACTCATTTGTGTCATGGCTGACCTGCTAAAGCTCTTACAGACTATGGTGATGCCCATTAAGAAACCAGATGAAAACACAACTTTCAGCATTTCCCTGGGCTATGCATGTTGATGTATCTTGACTCATACCTCTGAAAAATGTTTGCCAAATAAAGACTGATTTTTTTATTTATAGTACTGTCCCAGAATAAAACAGCTAATCTTGAATACTAATTTCCATTTACACTATTTTCCATTTACACTGGAAGAGGTTGCCCAGAAAGGTTGTGGATGTCCCCTCTCTGGAGGTGTTCAAGACCAGGCTGGATGAGGCACTGAGCAGCCTGATGTAGTGGGAGGTGTCCCTGTGTTAGTGGAGCCTCAAGTTGCAAAATGTTCTTTCTGTACAGCTTTGTACCATGAATCTAACTTCAAGAACATCATCAGATGTTCCTTCCGTCAATACCAAAAAAACAACTCAGTAACAGTATAATTGCACTTTAATGAAACATTTAAGTTCTTCCTAAAGTGTTACAAAGATAAAATACTTTTGTAATGTAAGTGTAAAGGCACAAAACAAAAAGACTTAGTAAAAACAATACATTAAAAGTTACTGCAGCAAAAGAAAGTAATCACAGTTACACTGGTGGACTTTTTTTTTTTGATTGTTAGTTATAAAAGAAAACCAGTAGTATTGACTGGTACATAGAGACAAAACAAAATACAGTGTGACTTTTCTTTCTGTATAGTATTCAATCAAGAAGCACTGTAATGAACATTGATCTCATGCATAAGAGCAGAAGGAATTTTAAACTCTGCATATAGTACTTATTTCAGCTTTTGTACATCCCCATTTGCAACACATTCCAGCTAAACCCAGAGATTCACGTTTTCTTCTGGGATACCTGGCCCAAAGATAACTTGATTCCACGGGATTTGCAATTCCTGTTCCTCCCCTGTCTTTCTGGACAGCTTCCTCTACCTGGTGAGCAAGTTCTTTGAAGCCGTCTGACACAGGTACATATTCAGTGTAGTCATTTAAACTATACAAGTCCTTAAACATCTCCCATCCAAGAAATGGGCTCCTTCTTTGTAGCCGCTCCACTTCAGGACCCAAAACTGATTGCAGCTTGAAGTCTCCCAGTAGATTGTCACTTGCTGTTTGTGCAGAATCTGTTTAAAAAGATTTTTTTAAAATTCAGACAGTAGGAGTATAAAAAGTGGCAATAAAAAAACATTTAGTTAGAAATTAGCAAATCACTTTTAACTAGGAGGACTGTCAGGACTGCTGTGCCTCCACTCCATGATTTACTTACAGCTTACTTCTAGAGGAATCTAAGTTTTAAGGGCTACACTGCCTGACAGACATGGAAAGTACACAGCTACAACCATAACTGAGCTGTAGACATCCTGCCATAACTGCAGTGTACTCCTGATACAGAAGTGTCAGTATTTCTATAAAGACAAAAATTTGTGTTAAGATGCATGTCCAGAAATCAGAGTTATGTCATGGGGCTTCTGAAGTTAATTTGACAACTCCCCTCCCATCACACCAACTGGTATCATATGATTGAATATAGGGAGGATTAAATAAGCAAACATATTGTGGATTTTATCTTTCTAATGCTATTTTCATTTGACATTTGAACTCATTTTTCATTTCTCAAGGCATAGCAAAAGCTTGCAGAATTAACTGAGAAACACACTTTGTGTTGACACTTTGTGTCACTGAGTGAATTGTTCTCAAAAATACAGCTCTATTTCCTTTAATCTCAAATAATTTTTCTTCTGCCAGGACAGTGGCACTGCTTACTTCTGTTAATGTGAATTAAAACAGTTGCTTCATTTCTCAGCTTTAAAAAACCAGTTAATGTTATATTTAATTTAGCATGGCAAATTAATCTATAGAAGCTAATTTTCAGATAGAACACCTGCTGAATATTTAAAAAATAGAATCAGTCATAGTTGCTTTATTAATTAGACAGCAATTGCTATTTGGTAGTCTTTTGGACAGGGAAGACTTAGACAGCATGCAGCACAGCTGGGGCTCCTTAGTGACTGATGGTTTCCATTCATAAAAAGGAGAAATTTTGCTGGGAAAGAACACAATCCCAGCAGAGGATGTTTAGATGCCTTTTGTTATAATTACAAAGGTAATTTTTATTTACTAGTCAACATGTCAAAGAAAAGACAAGCAAAAACCTTCCAAGAAATCCAAAATACTTAAAAAGTATACTTAAACTACTTAAAAAACATGGAATGTGCTTATTCTGACTTTAAAAGGGTATAAAGTTAAGCACATTTCATTTCAAAGAAGTATAATTAAGGGAAAGTAAAACTTAAAATTTTAGCTGAAGCCAAGGCTGAAGATGTTATTTAAGATTCATATGTAAGTTTGGTTTTCAAACCAATTAGTTATATTGATTGTGCCTTATTGTCACAAGTTTTGCTTTTCTTTGTTAGAAGAGCTTGAAATCTTAATGCATCGTCTGCCTAAATTGGCTTCCTGAAAACTAAGTCAGTAAAGCACAAATCGCTTTACTTGACCTTCAGCAGTAGATGCCTTTCTAAGTATGTATTAGTTACGGCATGATGAACTGACATTAAATGTTATTTCCTTAACAATATGTTTAAGCAAGAAAAAAAGCTCTTCTAATGCACATTTTGCCACAATCCCAATTTTTAACCTTGTTAAAAAATATTACTTCTACTACTTAGTTACTTTAAATTATTCTAACATGAGCAATTTGAGAACACAACACCCAGAAAAATATTCTTAATATGTTGAATTTAGACTACACAACAAGATTCTGAAAAATATTCTATGCATTAACTGTTTCACCAAAAATCCTTAAAGCAGCTCCTGCTGTTTAAATTGTCACTTGAAGCACGAGAAGCTCCCATCCACGCTCTAACTCAGATAAACACAAAAGAGTGATAAAACTCTCCGAACGACTCCACGTCCAATAACGCCCCCTGCACACAGCCTGAGGGGAACATAAGCCTTGAAACTCCTGTCAAAGAGGGAAAATTGAGCCGGGTTTTCCCAGCACGCCGAGCTACTGGGATCTGTCCCAGGCCACCGCGAGAGGCACACCCTACCGCTTCGCAGGCTCCATCACCCCGCCCTGCATGGCCAAGAAGAAAAAACGTGATTTACGCTTCGCGGGGTTTTTTTAAAGAGTTCAGTGAGCGTCAGCCACCGGCAGGGCTGCTCAGTCCTGTGCAGGGCGCCGTCTGAGCGGACCAGAAACTTCGCAGGTTGCTCCGGCTCAGAACGCGCCGATCTCTTCCTTCCAACGCGCGTGATTCATTTGGGAAGCCAGGCGAGGTGCCGACCAGCATCGAGAACAGGAGGGAAGGAGGAGACACCCACACGGCCCCTTGGATGGGGAGCGACGACTACCTTCCCGCTTCCTCCCATCTCCCGACCCTTTTTCTCAAGGGACCTCTCCCGACCCCGGACCTGGCTGGGCACCGCCGCCGTCCCGGAGCCGCCCGTGACAGGATTGCCCCTGTCCTCTCCTGGACACTCACCGGCTGCCGGCTCTATCGCCAGCAGGGAAAGCCGCTTCCAGCGGGACCCGCCGCAGGTGAAAATGACGGCGCGGATGAACTCCCTTCCGCACAGCTTCACCCCGTACCCGTCCCCTTCCCCGCCGGGAAGCGCGGCCGCCGCCACCGCTCGCCCGCCGGGCAGCCCCGGCGGGACCGTGGTGCAGATGAGCGCCGCCGCGGCGCAGAGGAATCGCAGCCTGGCCACCATAGCGCTGCCCACCCTCCTCGGATCCTTCACGACCCCTCTGGTGGACCCGAACACGCCCGAACTGTTGGCGCTCGCAGCCCTCGAACCAAACCGCCGATCCCACGCGCTGCCACCGCTGGCCCTCTCTCCCGCCTTTTATACGGTGAGGGCGGCGCTGAGTCACCCACCCGGGCCCAGGCCCTGCCCCTGCGGGCGGGCGGGCGCCCCCTCACAGCAGCGCTCGCCCCCTCACAGCAGCGCTCGCTCCTCACTTCGCCTCCCTTGGTCGCTTCTGTCGCTCCTCACCCGGCTCCGCACCCGCCATCTTCGCCCGGTGCTCCCTCTCCCTCGTAACTGTTCTCACTTGTGGTCAAATGCCAGTAGCTGTTGCCCCGTCGACTGCAGATGGACCTGCTCCAACAGCTCAGTGTCCTTCTTCTGTTGAGGACTCCACAGCTGGACACAGTAACTCCTGGTGGGGTCTCGCCAAAGCCCAGTAGATTTGCAAAATCACCTCCCTTGCCCTGCTGCCCACACTTCCTTTGATGCAGGCCAGGACTGAGTTGACTACAATGCTCCAAGCTCACACACTGGCACCTCATGTTGAGTTTCTCATCCACTGGAACCCCCAAATCCTTCTCTTCAGGGCTGTGCTCAAGCCACTCTCCACCCAGCCTGTGACTGTGCTTGGGATCGTGCTGACCGAGGCAGAATGAAGCAGAATCAGGAAACTTAATTTTCAAACTATAATATTATGCCATCCCCCAAAATGGACACAGCAGCTTGCTCTACAAAAAATGAAGGGTATCAAGAGATGCAAAGATTGCGTGGATGAAGATTTGCTGTTGCAGGGCAATCAAATTAAACCTTGTAGTAGCTCAGTGATGGACAAGGCAACCTGGTCTAGTGGGAGGTGTCACTGCCCGTGGCAGGGGGTTGGAACTAGATGATCTTTAAGGTCCCTTCTAACCCAAACCATTCTATGATTCTATAAGGGGAAGTTCTGCTTGTCTGCTTGCAGTCCAGAGTCAGCATCACTGCTTCTACATTCTAAAAATGCTGGGTGAAGCAAAAGGGCAGAAGCAAGGAAAGTAAAAGTGCTTATACAGAGCTTAAACCATGGACAGTTGAGGTGGGATGTACAATCCTGAGAAACCCAGATTCAGTGTCAGCAGTTGGCCCCCACAGGGGCAGAGAAGCCTCAGCTCAGAGCTGCCTGCTCTGCCATGTGGAGCTCCATGCCAACCCGTGGCAGGTTCTTGACCACAAGGACAGTGTTCTTCAGCATCACGAAGCAGAGCTCCGCATCCTCTGAATTTTTTTTTTTTTTTTTTAGCACGAGAGGACAAGGAGTAGCTGCTGTATCCTTTTATAAAGAGCTGTCCACAGGAAAGCCAGAGAATTTCATGTCTGTAAAAATACAGTGAAGCTTTGTCTATAGATCCTGTTGCACAAGGGCTTTGCTTTCTGTCCCTTGAATGGTTAGCATATAGAGAAAAACATTCAAAACTCTAAAGGAGGGCAGAAACAAGACATGCATCCACAGCCTAGTGTGCAAATGTGAAAAATTCTCCTGTGCACGCAGAAGAAACAGACCCCAGCCATGTCTTTTCAAGGAAAACCTGAGCGTTTTACACTGGCCTGACTCTAGAAAGAAGCCATGCCAGCAAGAATAGTGAGCAACCTACAAAGATGTCTATACTGAGACTTTCTGTTTGCCAAGCCTTAAACTTTTGTGACAGTGGCACCACTTCAACAGTAGGTACTAAAGATAATCCAGTCTGTTACTAGGATGCAATCTGCAGAAGTGGAGGCTGTCAATCCTGAAAAACAAAACTTCAATCTGTTTCTCCCACAGTTGAAGTCATAGCTGCTTTTACAGACAGGTTGTGCTGGGATAATTATGGCTTCCATTTGTAAAGAGAGCAATACCTTGATATTGTTGGTGCCATGGACTTTTTCTGAAATACCCATCACGTGACCTGAACTTACTCATGGACTGTAATTAGTCCTATACACAAGGGAATTACTTTCATTGACTGCTATGAGTGCTACTAGGACTTTCAGGACAATAAGGAAGGTGCCTCCTGAGCTGGGCAGTGACTGACCCTGTGACTTAATTAAGTTGTAAACGAGTGTAATTTATTTTACTCTCTGCTTTGATTCCCAAGCCCAGTACTAGACTCAATCTCTGAAAGCAGCTAAATGTTGGATATGTCTTTCTCAGAGTTCCTCACCTTGGAATTTCAAGAGAGAACCCCAGATAACAGGCTGGTTTATCAAGCTACATGGCAATTTGTGTCTCTCCACAACTGTGTACCAATTTGTGACTTTCCACGGCTTTTAACTGGACCATCAGATGCTGTGGCATCACATGTGACTCTACCTAAGCAAAGGCAGTCATTATGATGACCACTTCTATGTTTTTTTGGTAAGAATCTCATTTTATGCAACTGTCTGAAGCACTTGACCTCTGATTACAGCTTGTAAATGCAAGTGCCTAAGAGGGTAGAAAACAAATAGTTCAAAATGTTTGGTTTTTTTTTTTCTGGCCTTGCCTCGTTCTCCATAAGGGCTGTTAAATGTGAAAGACAATACTTCCTGCACTTTGTGTTGTGCTTATTGGTGAGTAATGGAGCATGAGCCGTCAAATAGACCTCAAAGGGAATGTTTTTTCAAGACATTCTTAATTCCTCAGGAGAGGAACTCTTCATCTTTCTTCTTGTTGAAAAGCACAGGCAACGCAGGCTGTCTTGCCAGGATTAAATACTGCAACAACAGGCAGCAAGTTAATGAGTTTTATTAAGGATCATACCTGAATGAGCTGGCAGTAGTTTGACGTTGCGCTACTGTGCTTAATGCAGTTTTACTACTATAGTGTACGCAGAATATTTTTCCTCTGGTTGTATTTTAGCAACACTGCTTTTGCATCCAAGGCTTATGACTACATCTACTGTGATCTGAATACTGGGTTATATAGAAACATACTGACTTAGTCATATTGCTAAATCATACACAATTTTATATAGAAAAGCCTAACTGTGAGTCTAAATCAAATCAAAGGCAAGGTTTGTTTCTCTGCTTATCAAAGTCTGAAAAACTACTTCTATTCAAAACAATGCATACAGAAGAAAAGAAATAATTTAAATGCAACTAATCTGAAGTAACTATCCACATTCTTACTCTACATATAGTAAAGACAGACTAGAGCAAAGAAAATTCCATTCATGATCTCTAGGCTCTTGAAAGATAGATACATCCAATATACTTGTTTCAATGCAACTATTTTTTAGTTTCTGAAAATAAGGTAAAGATGATTATACCATTTCCATCCCTTTATCTGATTTTGGTTCTGTAAGCCAAAAGCAATCAAAGTTCATGAAAAGGAGAGGAGATTTCATGAAAACAGATGACTAAATAAAAAAGATACCCTTTAACAATGCCTTGATATCCTTGAATAGTTTGAACGATAGGCTTATTCTCATGTTAAATGTCAGACAATCTACTCAGAAGATTAGAAGTAGGACAGAAGCACAGAGGCTTCATTAAATTTTTTTCAGAGATTTAATTTCAAATTCATTCCGTTTACTGTGACAAGAGCTACTTAATTTTTGACCATTGTCCAAACATGAATTTAAAATACTTCCTATGTTTCCTTAGTTGTAAGACTGTGTTCTGCAAGAAATGTGAAATACCATTGCATGGGTGTGATTGGTAAATATGTACCAGTAGTAGCAATGTATCTTACAGAGAACTTCATCAGAAGATGATCGTAGGGTTTAGAAACCAGTGCAACTTTAAGTTAAGAAGTTGAACAGTAAAAAAAAAAATTTAAATCCAAGCATTTTTATATAATTAATTCCAAGACTGAATGAGCAATTAAATAACAATGCTGAAGCTATCATGTTTGACTACATTAACATAAATGCCTTCCCCTTCTTTTAAAAGCAGTGATACAGGATCATAAAATAACTTAGAGACATTTAGGAAGGGGCTATAAGAATTAGCTTGTCCTACCATACCATGAGAAAGATTTGGGAAAGCTAAATCAATTGCTTGCTTCTCAGCATTGCTTGCATAACTTACCAAAAACCATAGTAACAAGAGATGTGTGGGGCAGGCAGTTGTCGATTGCAAACTGCATTCACTTTCATGGATTCTAAATAAGACATATCCTTAATGACAACACAGAGTTTAATTCTGACATCCTAATTATGACTTACTTCTCACTTTCCCTGAAGAAACCAGCTCTGATTGACAATGATTCAGGATGCATAGCTGTCAGACGTTATGACCAGAAAAAACAATGGGATTAAGCACAGTGCCCTTAGGTCAGAACAAGCTCCCCCTGCAGTTATTCTCCTTCTCTTCCCCAGTGATTCATGGAACCTCACAGCTGAAGCCAGTTGAGTGCCAATGACAGAAGATAGCAGGATGTTTTAGTGTTTCATTTATTTATTTCCATGAATACAAGAAGTATGATGATTACAGGCAACTCGTGCTGTAAACATTTATTTCCCTGAAGATAAGCCTGTCAAACGTAAGTTTTCTCACTTTCTTCCATTGCTCTTGGAAGGAAATCATACAGTTCATCCACTTAGTAGCTGGATATCTGGGCTTAGCACATGTAAGCATTTTGAATTAAAACATTTGCAGCAGAATAAAAAATCCACAACAAAGAACGAGCATCTTTGAAACAAAAGCTTATATTTATCAAGAAAAAAGTGATGCCAATAATACAAAATAAAGATGCCTTAACTTCTTATCAATCTTTTGCATACTTTGTACAGCCCATTTAAATATATTTGTGGGTTTGCCATTGGACTGTCCTGCTTAGAGCCATTTGCTTTTCCCTTATAAATTCAATAATATATGAGTACTCACTGTGTAACACTCAATCAAATCTATCCCATTGACCTAAGTTTTTAGTGTGGAGTCTTTAGCATGGTTTATCACAATTGATCTAAGTTCAACTTCAGTGTGAAAAAAAATTCCAAATGTAGTAACAAGAGCTATCCTATTATCTTCTAAAACTGCTTTTAAGGTCATTATTTTGCTTGGCCTGTTTCCTTCCTTTAACATGGTCTTTTGATTCAACACCATAGCCAACAACCTACAGCAAACACAAAGATAATTAATTCCTTTTTTATCATGGATATGATTAGGGTATTTCCAAATTTTACAAGACTTGAACGTAAAACTGCTTACTTGCAAAAATGGCTTTCATATTTTTAAAGGTGGGCTGGAAGGCGCAGATGGAAACACACAAATATAAAACAAGCTATTTTTCTTTCTTGGAAAAAAAGAATAAATCCATGACACAGGTCAAAACACAAAAGGCTTGTCCAAAATTAAAGGAAGGTGGACTTCAGAGCTAGTGAATGATCTCTTATGGAATCATAGAATAGTTTGGGTTGGAAGGGACCTTAAAGATCATCGAGTTCCAACCCCCCTGCCATAGGCAGGGACACCTCCCACTAGACCAGGCTGCCCAGTGCCTTGTCCAGCCTAGTCTTGAACACCTCCAGAGAGGGGGCATCCACAACCTCCCTGGGCAACCTGTTCCAGTTCTTCACCACCCTCACTGTAAAGAATTTCTTTCTTATGTCTAGTCTAAATCTATCCCCCTCCAATTTATATCCATTGTTTCTAGTCCTCCCATCCGATATTATGTCAAAAAGTCCTTCCCCTGCCTTTCTGTAGGATCCCCTCAGGTATTGGTAAGTTACTATGAGGTCCCCTCTGAGCCTTCTCTTCTCCAGGCTGAACAACCCCAACTCCTTCAGCCTGTCCTCATAGGGCAGTTGCTCCAACCCTTTGATCATCTTCGTGGCCCTTCTCTGGACCCTCTCCAATAGCTCAATGTCCTTCCTGTGTTGAGGGCTCCAGAACTGGACGCAATACTCCAGGTGGGGTCTCACCAGTGCCGAGTAGAGGGGTAAAATCACCTCTCTTGACCTGCTGGTCACACTCCTCTTGATGCAACCCAGGATTTGGTTGGCCTTCTTGGCTGCGAGTGCACACTGTTGGCTCATGTTGAGTTTGTCATCAACTGACACACCCAAGTCTTTCTCTACGGAGCTGCACTCAAGCCACTCTCCACCCAGCCTGTATCTGCGCTTGGGATTGCTTCGACCTAGGTGCAGGACCTTATTCAAAGCAAAACATGTAAGCAGGGATAACCAAGTCCTAAGTGGAAGCAGTGGGGCAGAATACGTGAACTGGTCTTGTGCTGCTATTTGTGAGCTAACAAGATACGGGTAGCATCACAGGCTGAGTAGAGGCACACCTAAGCAGCCAATGTGTAGACCACAGTTTTGTCACTCTGCACATTAAAATACATCATGTTTGAAATCTGTTATTGTATGCATCGTTAACGCACAATTACAGAACCAGTTACAGAAGTGGTTGAATGCAATAGTGAATGCTCTTTCATACTTAATCTTACACAGCCATGGAAACCATGCTATTAATATATTCTACATTGAGAAGCTTTTGTTTTATTATATATTCATGTGTATTACTGCAACAATATTCTAATTTTCGTGAAGTCTTCTTTAAAAATAGATTCAGGGCATTATGTCCAGATGGAATTTAATACAAGTCAATACAGACTTAGGCCTAATTAATAATTGGATGCTTTTTTAACTTTTTTTTTTTCATTCTGCAACTAGACTAAGGCAAGAAGAGTTTCCATCCAAAACACAAAATACTCTGGCTTTGAACAAGATTTCCATGATTGAAAGATGTGGGTTTTTTGCCAATGCAGCATCAGAATACTAAAATATACTAAAATTATATCCTCAGTATACACCAGGGTAAAGGAATGCAAAAAATCCCTCAGTTTTTCATTACTTGTAAGGGCCCTTGGATGTATCAGTTACAAAAACATACATTAATATTTTTGCTTGCTGTTAGCCTAAGTTAATATCCATCTTAGTAGTGAAACTCTGATGTTATTCAAACAAATTATCCTGAGTTTCAGAATGTCCAACAAGCATGAAAAAGATTCAGGAAATAGCTACATAATTTGTTTTCTTTTTTTGAGAAATTATCTGTGCTTACACTTTAATACAGTTTTTCCTAAGAGTAAAACACACAGTTAGCAAGTGACATGTTTACTTTTGAACCCACTTCTGATAAAGCTGTTTATTCCAGAATCTGAAGCAGAGATGGTGAGTTTGCTGCCTAAAGGACAGCAAATAAGTCTTATTTTTCAAAGTTGACTGTCTATTCCTGACTTCAAATTGAGCTCTGCAAGCTTAAATATATTTGAAAATTATGACAATATTTATGCAAATTTGTAACTGACAATTAACTTATTTTTGTTGATTATAGTGAGTTTGATCAGTACCATACATTTTTACTTCACATGAGAATTATTTAAAACTCTAAGTAGATGGTGGAAATTCAATATTTTATTGGAAACAAAAAAAATATATTCTACAGCAATAGCGTTTTCAAGACATGCGTAGAACATAAAAGCCACTGATTCAGAAAGCACTGATTCAAAAAAAGGAATTTATATTTCAATTTTGTAGCAGATCATAATTTTATCAAAATTTTAATGATTCACACATGTCCAAACCCACTTTTACAATCACATTTCAGGTATTAGCCTTTAATACCATCTTCCTATTTTTGTATGTAGAACTTGCTCTGTGATCTTCTGATTTTCTCAAGTTCTTCATAAGTGAGTGATCCTTTTGGCAATTCTAGCAAAGTGCTCTCTGTCTCCATAATGTTCTCTGCTTCAACTTAAAAGAAAAAAATTATTAAATTTCCTCAATCTTACCATGAGAAAGCACGGAAAGTAAAAATAAGAAAATTACTAAGCTATTCTTGTTTGAACTACAACAACGGAATAGTATGTATTTTACAGACTAGCATTTACAGAGTAGCATTAAAGTCTCCTTCGAGGAATTTTGGACTAGTGGGGTATCTGCACATTGAAGTGTTTGGTCTGAATACCTGCCTGAGGCTGCATTTGTTTGAGTGAATTCAACTATAACAGTTAATTGTGCACCTGTAGTTGCTATTTCTGTTAGACCCTTTCTTCTAAAACCTATGTGAGTTCTAGTAATGTTTGTGTAGCGATTTATTACATGTGCTGTTAGATTTGGAGTCTAGGCTAAAAGATGTCAGGATACAGGCAGAAAGGGGGCTAGCACAGGCCCTGAAGAAGCACTGGTCAAAGCATAGTGCTCACAAAAAGATTTGCTAAGAAGTTATCTAAACATTCAGTCTTAACAGCAGAGTGATGAAAAGTTCTAGAGTGCAAAATGCCCTGGGTAAGGCTGGAATGAAAACAGATAGGACAGAAAATCTGAAAAAACAAAGATACAGATTGAACAGCGTACATAAGACACTGATATAAGGGAATAAGACTAGGCAAAGGATGTATTTGTTTTGGCTGGTCCTATTTGGTACAATGCCAAAAATCTTGTTTACCTATGTCTTTACTCCAGATAATCATTAAAGCAGAGATTTAGACATATGTGCATATTTATTTAACTGGACATTGAAAGGCAGACAAAATTGCTGCCTATCTTTAAAACAGGACTGAAATCTCCAACTGCAGTTTTGGTCATATTAAAAGTTCTTGGGATCTCTGCACATCAGTAACATCCAATAAGACAACACTGCTTACCACTCCCAGTAGCTAGTAATAACAGGTCAATTAGTTGCATTTAATACCCAATTATGGAGCAGAAAGATAGCTTGGGTGACATAAGATATTACAGATAATTAAATCTCTATGCCTGTCACTCAGATGCTCCGGTGCAGACTGGCTAGTCACCAACTTTCTCAAGTATTCCAGGATACAAGTGGTGAGCTTAATTGGAAAAGGTAGCCAGTTTCATTGCTTAGTGGACAAGTTCTGTGCAGTTGGAAGCTGGCTATATCCCTTCCTTTCTCTAATAATTAATCTGAAAAATAGTAGCAATATATACCTTGCAGAACAGCAAGGCAAAGGTTCATGACTGATTGTTAGTGTCTTCAGCTATTCAGAGAAGAAGGTGAACCGGAGGGCTGTTCTGTAACCCTGTCATCCCCAAAAGATTCAGTTCTATTCTGTGGCACAACGAGAACTCAGACTGGTATTTCCCACAATGTCCTCAGTTTTGGCTACAATTACTTCAAGCTATAAAGTAGGAAAAATCTCTCTCACATCTGTGTGGGAAAATAAGCAAGTAATGAGAAAATGTTAGGACAAGTGGGCTAGAGAGAGCAGAAAAAATCAACTCTAAGCAAGATAGACAAAATGCATGGTGAATAAGAAACAGAGAAGGTTTCTGAGGGTATAAACTGATTCCTAAGAATGAAGGACAGCAGGTATGGAGCTATTATACCCCTTCTTGGTGTATAAACCAATTCCAAAGACTGAAGGATGGCAGATGAAGGGCAATTTCATTGATGTGGTTCAGATACAAGGACAGCTATGCAGCAAGGAAATCACTGCAAATTAACTTCGGAGAGGAACATGGTTATGAGGCTGAAGATGAGTATACGTTGGAGGAAAGATGCAAGTTAAAGAGGGAACAAGAAAGGAAATGTTGTATACATCCTTTACTACACCACAGAGATAAAGCATGGCATGCATCAATACATGGACAAGCAGGGAAGCGATGGAGAAAGTAGTATGGAGTGGTCACAGGAATCACTGAGTAATAAGAACAAGTATTAGGGCTGCAGGTCAATTATGTCATAAAACCTTCTCATAGAGTACTTAATTTTAATCTTAAAAATAAAAATTAACTCCTGAATCCAATTTCAATATAATTATGAGCTACATTATTTCCAGCATGGCTTTGGCAAAAGCAAGTTCTGACCAACATAGAGGCTTTCTACNGGTCACAGGAATCACTGAGTAATAAGAACAAGTATTAGGGCTGCAGGTCAATTATGTCATAAAACCTTCTCATAGAGTACTTAATTTTAATCTTAAAAATAAAAATTAACTCCTGAATCCAATTTCAATATAATTATGAGCTACATTATTTCCAGCATGGCTTTGGCAAAAGCAAGTTCTGACCAACATAGAGGCTTTCTACAATGGAGTGATCACATCAGTGGACATGGGAAGACCAACAGATCTCATCTATCTGGACTTCTGTAAGGCCTTTGACATGGTCCCCCACAACATCTTTCTCTCTAAGTTGGAGAGATGTGGATTTGATGGGTAGACGGTTCGGTGGATAAGAAACTAGGTGGATGATAGCATCCAGAAGGTAGCTGTCAATGGCTGGATGTCCAAGTGGAGAGGAGCTATGAGTGGTGCCCCTCACAGATCCATGCTG